>JARBWK010000008.1:147155253-147422653 GCA_030556195.1 Anolis apletophallus | reverse complement strand
AAAAAAGAATTAGCTGCTGGCCTATAGTAGCGAATGTATGCAGCACTTAGATGCAACCACAAGAGGGAGCATATAGCTACAAAAGGATTAGCTCCTAGTTATAGGTATATACTTACGCAATGCTCAGATGAAACCACAAGAAGGCAGTATACACATAGTATGTATGACTAAAGCAGTGTTTTTCAACCTTTTTTGACCCGCGGCACATTTTTTACATTTACCAAATCCTGGGGCACACCACCAGCCAAAATGACACAAAATGACACTCTAACACAGAAATACATATAGTTAATATGTTTTTTAATGTATTTATACACTCAGTGTGCAACCTGGGCCTGTTTCGATGAACACAACATATATTTATTTATTTATTTATTATTCCATCTTGTATTCCGCTCCTCCCTGCAGGCTCGGGGCGGATAACAGCATATAAAATAGGCTGCCATGTGACATCCATGCAGCCATACAATAAAATACAGACATAAAACGCAACATCACATCCCGAGACATAAAATAAAATACAATGGCATTCCCTGGGCCAGGGGTACGATTACAGAAGAAATTACGCTGGGTTTGTTTGCTAATCAAAGGCTAGTCTAAAAAGGGCGGTCTTGCAAGCCCTGCGAAATGGGATGAGCTCTGTAATGGCTCGGGCGTCGTCCAGGAGGGAGTTCCAGAGCACCGGAGCTGCCACAGAGAAGGCTCTTTGCCTGGTTGTTGACAAGTGACAGGCGCGGACCGATGGTACCAGGAGCAAGTTCAACTCCTCCGAGCGTAGTGATCTCGGGGATGCGCGGGGCAAGGCGGTCCCTCAGTACACGAGGCCCTAGGCCGTGCAAGGCCTTAAAGGTTAAAACCATCACCTTGAAGGCAATTCGGTACTCAATGGGTAGCCAGTGCAACTGGCCGGAGGATGGCGTAATGTGCTCCCTTACTGGCGTTCCCGCCAGCAAGCGAGCAGCGGCATTTTTGCACCAGCTTGAGTTTCGGCATTGACGACAAGGGAAGGCCAACGTGAGGCGTTACAGTAGTCCAGTCTCGAGATGACCGTCGCTTGGATCACCGTGGCCAGGTCGCCCCTGGAAATGTAGGGTGCCAGTCGCCAGCCTGTCGTAGGTGAAAAATGACGCCCTGCTGGCCGCGGAGACTGGGTCTCCATGGTCAGCAGGAGGTCCAGTTGGACACCTAAGCTCTTAACAACAGGTGACAGGTTAAGCCGTTCACCATCTAGGGAAGGCAACCGGCACTCATCCAGTCCAGGCCAACCGGGCCACAAGATCTCCGTCTTCGACGGATTCACCTTCAGCCGGCTGGCCCGCAGCCAACCAGTCACGACCTCCAGGCACTGGTGGAAACAATCGGGTACGGTGTCCGGCCTGCCGTCCATTCTCAGCAGAAGCTGGGTGTCATCAGCGTACTGATAACACTCCAGACCAAAGTCGCAGGCCAGCTGGGCCAGGGGGCGCATATAAACGTTGAATAATAAGAATATAATAATATATAATAAGAATAATATATGACTTCCTCTCACATATTTATACATGGCTATCATGTCTTCCCCTCAGCCTTCTCTTCTTCAGGCTAAACATGCCCAGCTCTTCAAGCCGCTCCTCATAGAACTTGTTCTCCAGACCTTTGTGAAATTTCACCCTGAGTGAAACTTGCTTCCAGTTAACGATGGATGTCATGAAGCTGTTATAAACAGTTCCTTTGGGGGGGGGGGGGGGAGCCAACTCTCAAAAAATCCAGTAAAAAAACCCCCAAACATTTCCAAGTGGAGAGGCTCAATTTGTTTCTTGGAAACCTGTGAGGGGGCTGCTAGGAGGGGGGAGTGTGCCAATTGCCCACGGCACACCTGATGATTGCTCACGGCACACTAGTGTGCCACGGCACACTGGTTGGGAAACACTGGACTAAAGCATTAAGATACAAACACATGGGGGCAGTATGCAGATAGAAAGGATTAGCTCCTCCCATCATCCTAGGATCATGGTTAAAAGAAGATTAAAAATTATGATGGCCAATTAATTCTGGCTGATCCTCAGGGGAATTTCAAATATGCATAAAAATATAACCAATGTCTTTCTGTCTGCTGTTTGACCCCATAGATGAGGAGAATGAGACCGAAATCTGGTGGGCGCCCTTCCTGCAACAAGGCCGGGCCCTGGAGCTGAGCGGCCGGGATGTTGTGGTCAAACAAAAAGGACTTTACTTTGTTTACAGCCAGGTAAGATGGGGAGAAAGAACTAAGCATCCCAGGAGAGAAAGCCATAGACGTAGGCTGCACTTACATGGTAGATTTAATGTAATTTGACTCCACTTGAACTGCCCGGGTTCAGTGCTTTACGCAGAGGAGGATAAAGACCTTGCAAATCTACAACTCCCTGGATTCTATAACATTGAGCCTCAATGATTCGGGGAGTGTTAAACTGCATTTGTTCTGCAGTGTAGATGCACCTTTAGTCCATCAATAGATTGTGTACATTGAACCATCGGAAAGCAAAGGTACCGCTCTCTCAGCCCCTCTTGTGGATAATTTCCGATTTTGGAGGATTTCTGCATAAGGGATGCTAATAAATACACTTGGGAAAGACCACTTTTAGAGACATTTCCTACAAAGCACAATCAGAGCATTTTGGTCTCACTTTAACAGCCATGTCTTCTGGGATTTGTAGTTTGGTAAGTTTAAATACTTTGTGGAAGGCCATCTGTCAGGAGTAGCTTGAGTGATTTTTCGTGTAGAATAGGGTAGGACTGGATGTCCCTTGGAGTCTCCTCCAACTCTATGAATGTACGGAACTACAAATCCCAGGAGTCCATAGGATGGACCTATATGTTGCACCCCAGGCCTGGAAATGTCGTGATCCAGACCACCTTAAGAAGCCAGGCACCGTAAAGTTAACAGTTAGAGTTTATTTGAAAGAGTCCCAAACTTCCTCACTGTGACTCAAATGAGCTTAGAGGCACCGCAAACTGGTAAGGCAATCCAACAGCAAATAAACGCCCAGTTCTGACTTCTTCACAACAGCAGTAAGGCTGAGAGAGAGTGCACAGCCAGTCCCGGTTCACAACCAGCCAGGCAGAATGCAAACAAAGTAGAAGCGTCAAACAGTCCTCTAGTCAAGCCAGAAGGAATGCAGACAGAGTAGAAGAGTCGACACGGTCCTTTAGTCACGCCAGGAGGAATGCAGATGAAGCAGCGAAGACAGGTAAAACCAGAATCCAACACGAAGGAGCAGCAGAATCTAGCACAGAAGGGATTTAAGGTGGAGCAGCCGAAGACAGGAAATGAAGATGCGGAAACCCATGAAATACAATACCAATGTCCAGAATTCCAACCTCCCATTGCCTGCTCCTCATCCCCACTCTCATCATCCTCCGAAAAACCCAGAAACGTTTCATCCCCAGAAGAATTGCTAAGTAGTTGCCTTAATCTCTTCCTTTCTTGCTCCTCACGAGTAGACTGTTTTGCATTTCTAACTACAGGCTCCTCTCTCTCAGCCTCAGGCTCAACGACAACAGGAAACACCTATGACGACAGCACCACATAAGAGTCTCCAGTATAAGCAAACAGTTTATTGTAAAAACACATAAAATAAGTGAAAAGAATCAAAACAAAGAAAGAAGAAGTATAGTCCAAAAAAGGGTTAGCTATAGGTGATAACCAAATAGTAATCCAAATGTCTCATACAGCTCCAAAGGTAACATAGTCCAGGAATAGCCAAAAGTCACAAGCATAGTAGTATAGTCCACAAACAAAAGGTATACTTAATAAAACTTGAGCAAGAATTTAAAAAAAACAACAACCAAGAACATAGAAAACTTCCCGGATATTTAAATCCAAAACCAAGGCTTGACTTGAAACACAAACTGGAGACTCAAGCCTAGCTTCTCACTTGGAACGCCACATTGCCTGAACTAACTCTTAGGTCTCCCTCTCTCTCGGCATTACTTCGCGAACTAAGATTCTTTAGGAAGGACTCATCCCACGCTTTTTACAAGTGCGTTGATGACTAAAAAGGCCAATCTGAGATAGGCAAGTTCGGTTGCAGAAAGCACAGCAGAAAGTCTCCTTGGGTGATGTTGTTTCCAAGTTGCGGTTCTTTCTGCGTTGTCGTTTCTCTTCGAGACCCATTTGCCGTGTCTTCTCGAAAGAGGCCACAACATTGTGGATAGTGCGTCTCCATGCCTCCCGATGTGAGGCCAGGATGGACCATTGTTGGTGATCAACCTGGCCGAGCCTGAGATGTTGTTTCAGGGAGTCCTTATATCTGTTTTGGGGGCGCCTCTCTTGCGCTGACCCGTGGCGAGTTCACCATAGAGTAGTATCTTTGGGAGGCGGTGGTCCTCCATCCTAGAGGCATGTCCTGCCCAGCGCAGCTTAGGTATACAACCTGCTAATGAATAGGCACTCATAAAGTCATGTTGTTTCCCACAAATTCTCTCCCGAATTTTCCCACGCAATCATTCTGAACTATGATGCCTATTTTCTGCTCTGATCTGTAAACGAAGACCTTTGTTGATCTCCGTATCTCCATAGGTGTTTTTTCCTGAGAGCTTTCTGTATCACTTAATTCTTCATCCAACTCCTTATCTAATGTTGCAGTTTCTGGCTTCTCTGACTGACCTCGAAGGCGTGCATATTCTGAGTCAGAATTCTCATCATTCCCTTGACTTCAATCTTCCTCACTTCAAACCCCAAGAAATCCCACAGGGAATCCCACAATCCTTTCTAAATCATCAATGAACCCACCAGCT
Source organism: Anolis apletophallus (assembly GCA_030556195.1). Lineage (NCBI taxonomy): Eukaryota > Metazoa > Chordata > Lepidosauria > Squamata > Anolidae > Anolis > Anolis apletophallus. The sequence goes on along the minus strand of JARBWK010000008.1, from coordinate 147,417,895 downwards.
TCAGGAGCCTCAGACTTTACTACAACAGTATAGGAATTAAAGTGGGATAGAAGTGCTTTAATTATGTGAGTCTGAAATAAATGCAATAGCTTGCCTGGACCAACGCTTACTTCATTCTTTCTCCCTTTCTTCTTTCCTAGGTACTGTTCCATGACCCCACTTTTACGATGGGGCAGGTGTTATGGAGGATGGCTGTGGGGAGGCCAGATCAAATCTTGTTCCGCTGTGTCCAGAGCATGCCTGCGCACCCAGGAAAAGCATACAACAGTTGCTATAGCGGAGGTGAGAAGAACAATTGTAATTGTTTTGAATGCTCTCAAAGAAATCCAAGGAGAAGAATCAACTAAGGTTGCATCCATACTATAGAATTAAAGCAGTTTGTCCGTTGACACCTACAAGGTAATGTGGCCAGCATGACTACATGGAGCGCTATTACCTTCCTGCAGAAGCAGTATCTATTGGTCTACTTACATTGACATGTTTTTGAACTGCTAGGTTGGCAGAAGCTGGGCCTAACAGCTGGAGCTCACCCTGCTTCCTGAATTCCAACTGCCATCCTTTCAGTCAGGAAGTTCAGCAGCTCAGTGGTTTAACCCGCTGTATCACCTGGGAGGCCTTACCATGAGCCATGGTAGTTAAAAACTATTGGATGGTTAGAAAAGCTTGCCACCTAGTGTTTGAAGGTGGAACTGCAGATGACTCAAAAATAATGATCATAGCTTTTCTTTCTTAGCCACCTCTCCGTACAGGTTGAGATGGGACACAACATAGTTCAGAAAACATCATAATAAAAACACTGAATAAAAACATATATTATAACATATTTCTATATTAAAATACACAGAACAAAGTTTAAAATCCAGTAGACACAGGACGTGACTTTAAAATTCCAGGATTCTATCATATTGAGCCATGACAGTTAAAATGAAAACCTATGTGTTGGTTAGTAAAGCCTTCCACCTAGTGTATGAGGGTGGAACTGCAGGTGACAATAATAATAATAAAGATAATAAGAAATTGTATTTCTTACCTGCCCCTCCACATGGTTCAGGGTGAGACACAACATGGTTAAAAACACATATTTTTACACACATACACATATATATATATATACAGTATATATATATATGCGCGTGTGCATGCATGCGTGTGTGTGTGTCTATATACAGTATATATATATGTATGTGTGTGTGTGTGTGTATATATATACACACACATACACACACATACATATCTATATATATAAAAAGAAACGGTCCGTTTTTGACGCTTATGGACGGGAAAACTGAAGGCCCCCCAACCACAAAACCCACCCAACACATACCCCAGGCCACAGGGTACAATCGTGGCACAAAAAAACCCACCTCCCTACCGTCCAACCCCCCCAACCTCAGCCCCCAAAAACCGCCCATTGGCTCTCGTTCTGCGCAGGCCACGAGCGCAGAACAGAGAGAGAGCCATCGCGCAGGCGCACTCCCGCCCCCCCCCCACAACGCAGGACAGAGGAACACGCACACACGCACTCTGACTCCCCCAACCCATCCCCATCCACCCCCAACCCATCCCGTCCCCTCTCTCCCCACACACCAGCACCTTCACCGCCACACCAGCGGCACCCTACCCGCCTCCTCCGCCGCCTCACGGAGCCGGGTCGCGCGGGCGGCGCCATTCCCGCCTACTCCGCTGGCTTCTCGCCCTCCTTCCCCACTTCCCTGCCGCTCCTGGCGAGGAGGAGGCGCAGGAAAGTGCAGCGAGGACGGACGATTGCTCCCTCTCCTCCTCCTCCTTACCGGCCGTGGTTGCCAGGGCCTTCCTCGCTCCGGCCGGTTTTTCTTCATCCCGGCAGAAGAGGGGGAGGGTTGCCCTCTTCACGGGCACCTCTCTCCTCCTCTCCCTGCCCTCCTTCCTTAAATCAAGGGAGGACGGCGGGCGAAGAGGAGAGAGGTGTGTCCGGGAAAAGGGCAACCTTCCCCCCCCTCTGCCGGGATGTAGAAAAACCGGCCGGAAGAGGAAGGCCCTGGCAGCCCACAAGCCAGCAAGGAGGAGGAGAAGAGGGAGTGATCATCCGTCCTCGCTGCACTTTCCTGCGCCTCCTCCTCCTCGCCAGCTCCGTGATCGCCAGGCCTTCCTTCCTCCGGCCGGTTCTTTCTGCATCCCGGCAAAGGAGGGAGGGATGTTGCCCTTTTCCCGGGCATCTCTTTCTCCTCCTATCCCTGGCCTCCTGCCTTAAATCAAGGGAGGACGGCGGGGCGAAGAGGAGAGAGAGGTGCCCGAAAAGGGCACCCTGCTGCCGGGATACAGAAAAAACCGGCCGGAGGAGAAGGCCTGGCGATCACGGAGCGGGCGAGGAGGAGGAGGCGCAGGAAAGTGCAGCGAGGGACGGATGATCGCTCCCTCTTCTCCTCCTCCTTGCCGGCTTCATACCCACACATACATACACAGACACACACATACATACACACACATACATACACAGATACACACACATACATACACACACATATCCCTACACATACATACACACATATACATACAGACACACACATACATACACAAACACATATACAGACACACATACATACACAAACACACATACATACACACATATACATACACTGACACACACATACATACACACACATATACCTACACATACATACACACATATACATACAGACACACACATACATACACAAACACATATACAGACACACACACATACATACACAAACACACATACATACACACATATACATACACTGACACACACACATACATACACACATACATACAAAGACACACACACACATAAACACACACATATATCTACACATACACACATACATACACACACATACATACACAAACATACATATACATACACAAACACATATGCATACACAGACACACACAGACATACACAAACATACATACACACACATACATACACAGACACACACACATAAACACACACATATACCTACACATACATACACACACATACACACATACATACACAAACATACACATACATACACAAACACATATACATACACAGACACACACATACATACACAAACACATATACATACTCAGACACACACATACATACACACAAACATACACACACAAACACATATACATACTCAGACACACACACATACATACACACACATATACATACTCAGACACACACAAACATACACACACACATACATACTCACATCTCCTAAATAGGGCACAGCAACGCGTGCCGGGATCAGCTAGTATATATATAGACACACACGCATGCACGCACGCACGCACATACATACACATATTTCTATAAAGTATGCATATTAAAATACACAGAATTAAAATTGATATACAGTCACCACAGGACATGACGTTTAAAATTCCAGGATTCAATCACAGTGAACTGTGGGAATTACTGTAAAGAGAAAACCTATTTATTGATTACAAAAGAGTGCCACCTAGGGAATGAAATTGGAACCGCAGGTATTTATCATATCAGAAGCCAATTGAGAACCTATATAAATAAAGGATCCCACTGGATCCCACTCAATTAGTGAACTATCGGCCAGTTTCCAATCTCCCCTATTTGGGCAAAGTCATGGAACGTGTGATGGCTTCGCAACTCCAGGGATTCTTGGTAGACACTGATTATCTTGATCCGGCACAGTCTGGCTTTAGGCCGGGACATGGTACTGAAACAGCCTTGGTCGCCTTGGTAGATGATCTACGCTGGGAACTCGACAGGGGGAGTGTGTCCCTGTTGGTTCTGCTGGACCTCTCAGCGGCTTTCGATACCGTAGACCACGGTATCCTTCTGGGTCGCCTTGCAGATATGGGGCTTGGGGTACTGCATTGCAGTGGCTCCAATCCTTTCTGGAAGGTCGCACCCAGAAGGTGTTATTGGGTGACACCTGTTCGACTCCGCAACCTTTGTCTTGTGGAGTCCCTCAGGGTTCAGTTCTGTCCCCGATGTTATTTAACATCTACATGAAACCGCTGGGAGAGATCATTCGGAGTTTCGGAGTAAGGTGTTATCTGTACGCAGATGACGTCCAGATCTGTCACTCCTTCCCACCTGTCACCAAGGAGGCTGTCCAGACTTTGAACCGCTGCTTGGCTGCTGTGTCGGACTGGATGAGGGCTAGCAAATTGAAACTGAATCCAGACAAGACAGAGGTCCTCCTGGTCAGTCGAAAGGCCGAACAGGGCATAGGGTTACAGCCTGTGTTGGACGGGGTTACACTCCCCCTTAAGACACAGGTTCGCAGCTTGGGAGTGATCCTGGATTCATCGCTGAGCCTGGAAGCCCAGGTCTCAGCGGTGGCCGGGGGAGCTTTTGCACAGTTAAGACTCGTGCGCCAGTTGCGCCCGTACCTTGGGAAGTCTGATCTGGCTACGGTTGTCCACGCTCTGGTCACATCCCGAATAGATTACTGCAACGCGCTCTACGTGGGGCTGCCTTTGAAGACAGTTCGGAATTACAACTAGTCCAACGGGCGGCAGCCAGACTACTAACTGGAGCTACATACAGGGAGCATACCACCCCCTGTTGTGTCAGCTCCACTGGCTGCCGGTCCAATTCGGGCTCAATTGAAAATGCTGGTGTTGACCTTTAAAGCTCTATACGGTTCTGGCCCAGCTTACTTGTCCGAACGCATCTGCCGCTACGTCCCACCTCGTACTTTAAGATCATCCGGGGAGGCCCTGCTCTCGCTCCCGCCGGCTTCCCAGGTGCGGCTGGTGGGGACGAGGGAGAGGGCCTTCTCGGTGGTGGCTCCCCGTCTGTGGAATGCGCTCCCTAGCGACATACGATCAATTCCATCCCTCCTGACATTCAGGAAAAAAGTGAAAGCCTGGATGTGGGACCAGGCGTTCGCATAGTAGCACAGGACAGTACTTTAGTAGTTTTAATGGAAAGTTGGTGAATAGGGCTCAATGCTTTTATGGATGGAACACTGTTTTTAACATAGGTGAATGCATAGGATGTGTGAATATAATTGTATTTTAATGTATTTTAGTGTCAAATGCTGGAGGGTTTTATATTGTGTTTTATACTGCAATTGTGATGTAGGCATCAAATTATGCCTTTTGGAAGCCGCTCTGAGTCCCCCCTCGGGGGTTGAGAAGAGCGGGGTAAAATGCCATAAATAAATAAATAAATAAATAATGTTTGTCTGTCGGATAAACATAACTCAAAAACTACTAGACGAATTGACACCAAATTTGGACATAATACACCTCTCAGGCCAATGAGTGACCATCACTCATAAAAACACTGGAAAACACAGCAAAAGGGGCTTAGAAACCAAAAGGAAGGAGAGAAAGAAAGAAAAAAGGGAAGGAAGGAGAGAAAGAAAGAAGGCAAAGAGGGAGGTAAGGTTGGCCACAGCAACGCGTGGCAGGTACAGCTAGTACAGTTATAATGTATAAAAAAACCACAAACAAAGTTTACTGAAGGTGTCTTTAAGGTAATATTTTGTCAGATGTGGATAAGTGAAACCATAGATATCTGTCCCTTGGGATCATATAGTGACTTCGGCACTGGACTAGGACTCTGGACACTTGGGTTCAAATCTTTGTTTGGCTATGGAAGCTCACTGGGAGGCCTTGAGCAAGTCACAACTCCCAGAAGTCCATCACATTGAACCATGGCAGTTTGAATCCGCGAGACGGGGGTGAGCTCCTGCTCTTAGCCCCAGCTCCTGCCAACCTAGCAGTTCGAAAACATGCAAATGTGAGTAGATCAATAGGTATCGAAGGTAAACACATGACCTAGGAGGTGTCTATGGATAATGCAGGCTCTTCGGCTTTGAAATGGAGATGAGCACCAACAACCAGAGCCGGAGATGAAAGAGGAAGCCTTTACTTTTATCTGTGTATCTGTGTTTCATTGTTTCGAGGCATTGAATGTTTACATTGTGTATATATCTGTATATACTGGAATCTGCCCTGAGTTCCCTCAGAGACATAGGGCGGAATACAAATCAAGTGTTGTTGTTGTCGTCGTCATGTGGATGCAGCCTAAGACTCTTTCTATCTGACTGACCCCCCTTTGGGTTTGCCTTCTAGGGATCTTCCACTTGCAACATGGAGACCGCTTGAACCTACGTATCCCGCGCTTCAACGCTTCTTTCGATGTCAGCGCTCATGGGACATTTTTGGGGCTGCTGCGCTTATAGGGTCTGCCAGCTTCACAATGGAATGATATTGGGACAATTATGCCTAAGCAAAGCTGGAAGGTGGAGCCTTGGGTTCTGGAAGTGACTTGACAATAGAACGGCAGTGTAGTTTCTCTAAGTACTTTCACATGGAACCGATAGAATCCCAAGATATAAAAGAACATATTTATGGAACACAAATAGCAAGGATCTTGGACACAAAGATCCCTTTCCAGGGATCTCTTTTCCTTAATTTTCCAAGATTTCAACATCATTGTTTCTGCTTCTTCAATTGGGAGAGGACATAATGAGGGCGAACAATCGAGAACCCCTTGCATTCAAGTTGATCTGACCTGCAGCAGGGAGTTCCGCAGTTCCAAGATGCCCCAATTGAGCAAGGCAGCGCTGGGAGTATGGCTACAGCAGCAGTTCAACCAAATAACTTTTTCTTCCTTTACTTCTTTCCCCGGCCCTAACATTGTAACAAACCCCCCAATAAAGGAAATCCATGACTGCAACTTTTCCACTCCATAGTGATACTTTGTGCCTTTATCTGTCTCAAGTTCATTCTAAGCATGAACTTTTCATTTTCTGAGCTGCAGAACACTGTAGGCTCACCCGGGATGACCTTTTGGCATTACGGGGAGACCGAAACTGCACTCCCTTAAACCACGGATATGGACACCCTTCAAGCCCCCGTATCCACGATTCAATGGATCACCTCCATTTGGTGGGTCTGTGGGGCTCCTGCCTCTTCCAGGCAAGCCCTTTGGAAATTCCTGCTCGATATCAATATGACACTCGTCTTGAATTTTTGTATTCAGCAACAACAAAGAAATAATATCACGGGCACATCTACACCATTGCCAGGGCGGCCCGACCTAATTTGGGGGGGTACGCGAAGAAATTTTGTCGCCCCCCCCCCCGCCGCCGCGTCACTCGCCAACACACCGCCGCCGCCGCTGCCGGCCCCATCGCTGCCGGGCCCCACACCTCCGCGGGCGCACCTTTCTGCCCGCGGCAAGATAAAAGGGAGCACCTACAGGCGCTATAGCGCCTGTAGATGTTTCTGCTCACGCGCGAATGTACGAGCGAATGTACGCTTTGGAGCCAGCACGCATGCGTGCAGTGCACACCATTGCATTAATGCAGTTTGATACCACTTCAACTGCCCTTGCTCAAGGCTTTGAGATCCTGGGAGTTGTAGCTTGCACTCTTTGGCAGTGAAAGGCTTAAGACCATGCCAAGCTACAACTCACAGGATTCCATAACCTTGAGCCAAGGAAGTTAAACTGGTGTCAAACTGCATTAAATCCACAGTGTAGATGCATCTGAAGTGGAATCACCAGTCTTGCTACCTCATCTCACTAGAGAATGAATCCACTTTAAATCCGGTTGCTGCCTCCTGCAGAATTCTGGAGTTTGTAGTTTAGGGAGGAGCCTTTAACAGCCTCGCTAAACTACAAACCCCAGAATTCTGGAGGAGGCAGAAACCGGGTTTAAAGTGGATTCATTCTCTAGTGTGATTCATTCTATTTTCCCCCCTTAGGAAATGGACATTGCTTCCCACTGTTGTAAATACAGCTTTAGGAGGTTTGCAAGAATGTCATCTTGACACGATGTTGTCCTTGGTTTGTGGTTTGAACTATTTTAAATGTTATTGTAATGCAATGGTTCGAGGTAAGCAAAGGATTTGGTTAAAGAAGGCTAAAATAAAATGTGAGCTATGCTGAGAGTGGTCTTTGAAATGACAGAGCCAAAAACGACACTTTGAAGGGTGCGTCTGCGCTGAGCATGGGCAAACTTGGGCCCTCAAGGTGTTTTGGACTTCAACTCCCACAATTCCTGGACTCAGGCCCTTTCCTTAAGCAGCTGAGGGGGAAAAGGAAGGGGCCTGAGACTAGGAATTGTGGGAGTTGAAGTCCAAAACACCTCGAGGGCCCAAGTTTGCCCATGTCTGGTCTACACTGTAGGTTCAGTATGATATCGAGCAGGAATTTGGGGGTCTTGCTTTGAAGGCAGAGACCAGTCAGACCCAGCAAAGCGGATCCGATATAGCCCTGGTGAGATAGGAAGCAGCCAATCCAATTTTCCCTGAAATTCCCCAAATAGGGTCTCACCAAGTTGAAGAAATGCCACCCAGTTGTTTATTTCATTCCAGTTGGAGTGGGTGTCAAGCCGCAATCATTTGCCCAAAGCAGACATAAAGCACAAGGCAATACAACGCATTTTCATAGAAATACAGAGCTGTCAAAGTTCAAATTTCCTGCCCCCCGCCCCTCAGCTGGCTTCGCGCTGATTGGTTGGAGTCATCAGCTGGGAGGGAGGAGCGGCCAGCCTAGCTGCGCCTCAGCCAATCAAGAGGCCAGTGCCGTTTCAGGGTCTCAGCCAATGGGAGCGAAGGAGGCGGTACAAGCAGGAAACAATGAACCAGGAAGGGATGATGAGTGGATTAATGCCTAAATATTTGTCCAAGTGCTGGCGATTACTCAAAGGAGTCCTCAAGCTAGCTTGGTATTGTCCCAAGTGAAGGAAATAAACATTTTGGTGTGGCGTGGATGTCAGACCCTGGTAATCCTTTTATCCTGGATATGGGATCCATTGAAGACACACAGCTCATTCTGGGGATAGAGGGCCAGCCCGACTCTGTACCCGATAATCTCCAACGCTGCCTTGAAGCCGTTACTGGATGGCTGTGAGCCAGTAGTTTGAAGGTGAATCCAGCCAAGACGGAGATCCTGTGGCTGGGTTGTCCGGGTACGGGAGAGATCCAGCTTCCAACCCTAGACGGGGCGATACTTCGCCCTTCCCCATCTGTCAAAAGTTTGGGAGTCACGCTTGACTCCCAATTATCAATGGAGAAGCATATCTCGACTGTCAGCAGGGTAGCTTTTTACCATCTTCGACAGGCGAGGAAGCTGGCTCCCTACCTGTCCCGTCATGACCTAGCCACAGTGGTCCAAGCCACGGTCATATCAAGATTGGACTACTGTAATGCTCTCTAAATCGGCCTTCCTCTGTTGGTGATCCGGAAGCTTAAGCTGGTGCAGAACGCTGCAGCTAGGTTAGTGGCAGGACTACCACCCCGCTGCCACATTACGCCTGTTCAGCGCGAACTGGACTGGCTTCCAATAGAGCACCGGATCACCTTCAAAGTGCTGGTTTTGACCTTCAAGGCCTTGAATGGTCTGGGGCCAGTGTACCTAAGGGACCACCTCTCCCAATACAACCCCTCGAGACCGCTGCGATCAGAATCCCGAAACCTTCTGGTGATACCAAGTTGCCAAACTCTGCGCCTGACCATAACGCGGAGGAGGGCGTTCAGTGCTATTGCACCCGCACTGTGGAATGCTTCCCCCCCCCACAGTTCGGGCCCTATCGAACCTGCTGGCCTTCCGTAAGGCCTGTAAGACTCTGCTGTTCTTGCAGGCCTTCGGTCAGTAATAACTCTTGGCCGTATAATGTACTATGTAGGCCATAGAGTACTCGGCGCATATGTATATCGTATATTTTACTCTGCTAGATGTTGGTTGTTGTTGTATGGTGTTTTTATAGTGTTTTTATTCTGTTTTTAATGTTTTGATCCATGTAAGTCGGCCCGAGCCTATCGGGAGTGGGCGTCCAACAAGTCGAAATAAATAAATAAATAAATAAATAAATAAATAAATAAATACGATATCTTGTTTTGAGTTTCGGCCAAGGGGGTGGAAAAATGAGTGAGTCAGATAGGAAATCCAAAGCTTTCTGAAGGCAGGATGTTCCCCTTTGTGAAAAATGACAAAATCACCATGGGGCACATCTTTCAGATGGCCATGTTCCGAGATCTGAAATCACGTGCCCAGAGGGACATATCCTTCAAATGGGCCAACTCCGAAGTTTGAAGGAATGTCACCTTTGTTATTGTCCATGCAAATGGTCCAGATAAGTCCTTGTGTTAGGAGATTTACTTGGCCCAGGAAATGAGAGATTCCCTGAGCCTTGGTATGCTGGGGTCACGAAAAGGTGTATTTCATATGTGTATACAAGGAAGGGAAAGCATATAGGGAACACATTCATATAGGAGGGAAATAGGAGCCATCTCATATCAGCCCATCCTACCCACCAGAGTTCATTAGAATCCATAAATCATAAAGAAAGTCCATGGGGTTTGAAAGGGAAAAAGTTTCCAAAAAGTTTCTGAGAGTCCTTACAAGTGGGCAAAAGTCCATAAAAGTTCAAGAAAGTTCATAAAGTGTGGGTTACAGGCAGGCATGTAGCCGGGGGCTATGGGGGCTTCAGCCCCCAGAAATTCTCAAGGTGGTCCGCGAAAAGGCCTTACTGGTACATTATTTAAACTGTTATGTTTATTTATATCATGATCTGATCACCATGCTCATTATATCCCACATTAATGGGGTTATTGGGATAACAATACAAAAGGTTTGCTAGGGTAGACCTTCTTCCACCCAGTCTCAGCCCCCCGAACCAAACTCAGCCCCCGAATCAAAATCCTGGCTACGGCCCTGGTTACAGGGACATTGCCATGTGGGACCATGGGAAGAGCCTTAGGTTCCCACATTGGGGGGGGGGGGGAGGAGAGAGATAGGGGATTATAGGGTCATTCCAACCTTGGTAAAACTATGAATTGGTTTTGAACTATCTTTTACAGCAGTGTTTTTCAACCTTTTTTGAGCCGCAGCACATTTTTGACATGTACAAAATCCTGGGGCACACCACCAACCGAAATGACACTCTAACTTACTATATTGTACTATACCATTATACTGAAGTATTATTAGTACTATTACAAGTAATATAAAATATATAATTTCAATATTGTATTATTTTTTAAAGTGTTATCTTGTATTACATTATAATAATATAAATATTATAGGTACATACAATATATTATCAGTAAAGCACAGGAGTTAATCCTGACTGTTATCATTACTCTCATAGTCAATAACGATAAACACCATGACTATGACAAATACTGATAATATAACAATATAATAGCATATACTAAGGGGAAATAATAATATTAATACATTGTTCATAATAATAATAATAATAATAATAATATAGCCCATGAGGCTCCTTCCACGTCACGTCACAGTCTCTGAGGCCCGGTAGGCCGCTCGCGGACCTTCCCGGAGGCGGGCCCCATTGTTCCCCGCGTCGTGGCAGCAGTGGGCGAAGAGGCAGTAGAGCCGCGGGTAGGAGAGGAAACCCATGAAGGCGGATGTGGCGGCACCGGCCAGGGCCAGGCTCAGGCTCAGGCTCAGGCTCAAGGGCTCCACTGCCCAGGCTGGCCGGACCAGCACCAGGCCCGCCGCCAAGCCCAGCACCACCAGGCACACCCGCTGCCACATCGCCTCAGATGAGGCACTTCCGCTCCACTGGCGTCCCCTCAGGGAAGGTGCTTCCGGTCCCGCCGCCTCCGTCATCTTGGTGCCAGGCGGGAGTTCAAGGTCACCACGACAGGATTGGCCCACGGGGAATAAAGGGGTGTGGCTTATTCAAGACTCAAGAGGTTCCAATTTCCCATGGCACACCTGATGATCGTTCACGGCACACTAGTGTGCCGTGGAACACTGGTTGGGAAACAGTTTTACAGAGTCCTGGGGGGGATCACCTCCAATATCAAATACAGTTTGACACCACTTTGGAATCCTGAGATTTGTCATTTGGTGAAGAACCAGCCAAAGAAGGCTAAAGGCCTTGCAGAACTATAACTCCCATCACTGCATTTCCTCGAGCCATGGGAGTTCAAGTGGTGTCTAACTGCATAAAAATGTAGAATGAACCGCAAGGGAAGGATTTGGCAACGCAAAAGCATTCCTCTCCGAAGGGAAATTTCTCTTTTGTCCTTGCTCTCAAGGCCATTTGGAGAAAAGGACAGCCTTCGGAGAGCCGCAACCGGCAAGCAAAACAAAGGAATTATTCTCCAAGCCTAATCAGTGCATTCAATTCCTTTTTCCTACGACGCAATTAGCGGAGAATGCTTCGAACGCATGGATGGCAATGGGCTCTGACAGTCCAAGCCACACTTCTGGGAAGAGTTCTGGCTGACAGTCAAATCAGTCCAGCCGGGCCTGTTTACTCTGAATTACATTCCTTTCCATCCAATGAGTTTCTTTTTCTACTCCTTCGTACAATAGGTTGTCAGAGACGGTGCTCTCCAGCTCTGTGATTTATAGTATATCAAGTACAACCACATGTAACCAGGTGAAATCATTCCCTCCCTCCTGCAATCCAAAGGGTCCCTGAGACTCCCTAGCACAGTGTTTCTCAACCTTCCTAATGCCGCGACCCCTTAATACCCAACCATAAGCATTCTTTTTGTTGCTACTTCGTAACTGTAATTTCGTTGTGGTTATGAATCGTAATGTAAATATCTGATCTGCAGGATGTAGTTTTGATATTGGAAGTGACCCTCTCCCAGGACTCTGTAAAAGATAGTTCAAAACCACGGAATTCATAGTTTTTCCAAGAACACCAGGCTGGAATGATCCCATAATCCCCTATCTCTCTCCCCCATGTGGGAACCTAATGCTCTTCCCATGGCCCCATGGCCCCACATGGCAATGCCCCTGTAACCCACACTTTATGGACTTTCTATGAACTTTCTTGTACTTTTATGGGACTTTTGTTCACTTTTAAGGACTTTCAGAAACCTTCGGAAACTTTTCTCCTTTCAAACCCTATGGACTTTTCTCATGATTTCTGAACTCCTATGGACTCTAGTGGGTGGGATGGGATGATATGGTTTATTTATTTAGTATTATTCATTTTTTTGCTTCTATACCGCCCCTCTCAGCCTGAAGGCGACTCGAGGCGGTGTACAATGGCATGAACTGTTAAAAACACAATATCAGCGTTTCATTATTTAATCGATTTCCATTTGCGTCGTTGTCATTCCTTAGGTCTCAATTTAATAATCATATTACATCTGCAAATGCCCGGTCAAACAGCCAGGTCTTGACCTTCCTGGAAAATGTCAGGAGGGAGGGGGCTGATCTGATGTCACTAGGAAGGGCGTTCCAAAGCCGAGGAGCTACCACTGAAAAGGCCCTGTCTCTCGTCCCCACCAATCGCGCTTGCGAAGCAGGCGGGACCAAGAGCAGGGCCTCTCCAGATGATCTTAAACATCTTGAAGGTTCATAGGGAAAGATGCGTTCGGACATGTAAGTTGGATCAGAACCGTCAAGGGCTTTAAAGGCTAAAGCCAGCACTTTGAATTGTGCTCGGTAGCAAACTGGCAGCCAGTGGAGCTGGCGGAACAGAGGTGTTGTGCGCTCCCTGAGTGCCGCTCCTGCTATCAACCTGACTGCCGTCCGTTGAAGCTTCTGAACAGTCTTCAAAGGCAGTCCCACATAGAGGGCGTTGCAGTAATCTATACGGGATGTAACCAGAGTGTGGACTACCGTGGCCAAGTCAGACTTCCCAAGGTACGGGCGCAGTTGGCGCACAAGTTTTAACTGTGCGAATGCTCCCCTGGTCACCGCTGAAACCTGGGGTTCCAGGCTCAGTGATGAGTCCAGGATCACACCCAAACTGCCGACCTGTGTCTTCAGGGGGAGTGTAACCCCGTCCAACACAGGCTGTAATCCTATGCCCTGTTCGGCCTTTCGACTGACCAGGAGTGCGTGTCTTGTCAGGATTCAGTTTCAATTTGTTCGCCCTCATCCAGTCTGACGCAGCGGCCAAGCACCGGTTCAGGACCAAAACAGCCTCCTTAGTAGTAGGTGGAAAGGAGTGACAGAGTTGTTTATATCCTATAAGGCCTGGTGGGCCCCTGTTTTAACTGGCTTATTTTCATATATAAATGATACAGGATATATACCAAAGGGTTGGAATATGGCGATCATTATCCCCATTCATAAAAAAGGAGACAAGAAAAATCCCGCTAACTACAGACCTATCAGTTTATTGAATATTGTGGCCAAAATGTATGCAAAGTATCTTCTAGGTAGACGGGAGGAGTGGGTAACTGACAATGGAATCTTGGTGGAAGCGCAGACACAATAGATCGACAATGGATAATTGTTTCGTCCTAAATCATTTGATTTCTAAATACCTAGCCAATGGTAATAGACTATACGCCGCTTTTATAGATCTGTCAGCGGCCTTCGATTCAGTTGATAGGGAAATCCTGTGGGATAAACTTCCACGTATGAATGCAGACCCTAGATTGATTTTGCTGATCAAAGCCCTATACAATAATTCTCAGGTGATTGTGAGATTTGGTATTGCTGGTGACCGAACTGGCCCTATTAACACCGGCAAAGGGGTTAGACAAGGATGTATTCTTGCCCCCCTGCTATTTAAGAAAAAATATTTTCTCTGTCACACAACACTAGGACTAGGGGGCACTCCCTAAAGCTCCAAGGTAGGAAAGTTAGGACTAATAAAGGGAAATATTTCTTCACCCAGAGGGTCATTGGGTTATGGAACTCACTTCCAGAGGAGGTTGTGACAGCTGTCAGCCTGGACAGCTTCAAGGCAGGATTAGACAGATTCATGGATACCAAGGGAATCAGTAGCTACTGAAATGGACATCCAAGTGCCACCTCTGTGTTGATGGAGGCAGGCAGGATTTCCCGGGTACTGGTTGTGGGGGTCGGGAGCAGGTGAGGGTTTTGCCCTCCTTTCTGCTAGAGATCCCTGTGTACAACTGGTGGGCCACTGTGTGACACAGAATGCTGGACTAGATGGGCTGAGGCCCGATTCAGCATGGCTCTTCTTATGTTCTTATGTTCTTATGTTCTTAATCTGTATGTAAATGACCTCCCAAAGTCGCTTAGAGGGGCGGATGTCCATATGCCAAAAGTAGCTAATTTGCAAATCAACTCACTTCTGTACGCAGATGATATGATCTTACTCTCCTACACCCAAATAGGGATGAGGAGGTTACTAAGAAAACGTAGTGACTACTGCCTTAGAAACGCATTAAAGATAAACAAAACCAAAAAAATTTGGTTAAATTTGGCAAACGCCCCCCCCCCCCAAATAAAATGGAAAATAGAAGGCGAACAATTAGAACAAGTCAGATCCTTCACTTACCTAGGATTAGACTTTGCAGAAAATGGTCTATGGCACAATCATTTCCACAGGTGTTCAACTAAAGCCAAGGGCAGAACGAGCTTACTTTTAAAGCTGCTAAATCAACGGCAACTGGGCTCCCTCGTTCCCCTTCTGAAAGTTTACAATCATAAAATCTCCCACTGCTTCTTTATGGTTCTGAAATCTGGGTTGCAAATGACTCTCCTCTCTTGGACAAGGCCCATGCTCAACATCTGAAGTGGTTTCTAGGGGTCGCCAGAAGCTCCCCAGCAGCGGCAGTTAGGGCGGAGTTGGGAATACTTTCTATTAGCACACAATCTAAGATCAGAGCCTTTAACTTCTGGCTCAAGGTCATGGAGATGGAGGCGTCTCGCCTCCCAAAATTACGTTTGCTGGAACAATCTAGCAGCTCTTACAAATCGGGGGTTGACCATTTGTTTGACTATATCAGAAGGTGTGGCATTCAGGTAATATTCCCAGTCCACCTATCTGGTCAAGAGCTAAGTAAGCTGTCAGCTCCGGCAAGGGGGGTCTAATGAACCACGCTCACTCCAAACGATGCTGAAGGATAAGTAGTTTAATAGGTCCTTAGTCCAGGGTAAGCAAAGATAGACTAACTTTTTCCTGCGCAAGAGTCTCTTCAAAAGCCCTCCCCGGCCCGCCCCCCTGCTGGGCCCCTCCTTCCTCAGGGATGACCATCCGGCTCTCCGCATATCAAAGTTCAGGAAAGGTGCCTGGCACTTCAAAGGGCGGTCCCAGTTCAAAGCCCGCCAGATGCTGCTCTTATCTGATGGCGCGCGGAGTTTGGTCCGTTAGGGCAACAAACGGGGCAAGCGGCACTGACAGTAAGCACTTCAAAGAAGTGCGCCAACGAATTAATGATACTGCGGCCCAAACCGATATAGACTCTTTGGGTTCTACTGTTTCCTTGAGATGGTTGAGTGGTTTTAAGAAATCCTTCCAATTAACCACTTACTTACAGCAAGGAAGGCTACACCACCTAAGGAAAATTTTCACTAGAGCCAGGTTTGAGCAGCTAGATTCAATGGTGAGATATGGGAGGTTCAAGAAAATCCCCGATGAAGAGCGTATCTGTATTTGTGGTGCCCCTGAGATCGAAGACCTAACTCACCTTCTGCTCTATTGCAAGATCTATCAAAAAGAGAGAAAACAACTACTAGAGATATTTCTCGTGGGAAAAAAACATTGGGACCCTCTAGCAAAAGTCTCACTTCTGTTGGCCGGCTCTAACAAGCTGAATACAGATGCTACTGCTCGTTTTCTCTGTAAAGCCATGAAACTAAGATCCGATTACATAGATGCAATTGGAATAAACTGTGTTGGAGATGAGGACCTGTGAACGGTTACCATCTCCCTCAGAATACTTTCTGCTGGGCAAAACAGGGGTTTAAATGATGTAATGGTTTAGACATTTTCTTAGATTGTTTTTAGAATTATTGCGATGTGTCTGTGTTCTGTGTGTATTTGATATGGCTTTCGGCTAATCAATAAAAATTCTGATTCTGATTCCTTAGTAGTAGGTGGAAAGGAGTGACAGAGTTGGACATCATCTGCGTACAGGTGACACCGCACCCCAAAACTCCGGATGACCTCCCCCAGCGGCTTCATGTAGATGTTAAACAACATTCCTAAATAGGAAATAGAACCCTATTTCCTATTTCCCTCCTATATGAATGTATTCGCTATATGTTTTCCCCTTCCATGTGTCCCTATATAAAAATATGAAAGGCCACCTTTTCGTGACCCCAGCATACCAGAGCTCAGGAAATTTCCAACGTCCTGGGCCAGTTAATTTCCTAACACAAAGGACTTATCAAGCACATTTGCATGGACAATAGCAGCGGACACATTCCTTTAGACTTCGGAGCCGGTCCATCTAAAGGATGAGCTACAGAACTTATTTATTTATTTACTTTATTTATATTCCGCTCTTCTCACCCCGAAGGGGACTCAGAGCGGATTACAGGTACACATACTTAGCAGACAATCCCTGCCGTTTCCACATAACACACATATAGATGAACAGAGGCAAACTCTGGCCACCAGGGGAGCTAGCGCATTCCTCATCTCTCAGCGTTCCCAGCGTCCCTTGTTGTTCCTTCCGCATTCTCAGCGTTCCTGGAGTTCTTTAATGGCCTCATAATTCAGTCGAAATTTGCCTCCCCACTTAATGTGGTACTTTTATCTCCTACTTGACAGATGCAACTGTCTTTCGGGCTGCAAAGGTCGACAGCAGGCTACACTTAAAGGTCGAGCACCCACCTTGACCCGGGCAGGCCTCGAACTCATGACCTACTGGTCAAAGAGATCTTATGCAGCTGACACTTAGCCAGCTGTGCCACATTCCCGGTGCTTGCTCACTGAAAGGTTGGAGGTTCGAATCCACAGAGCGGAGTGAGGCCTCATTGTTAGGGCCAGCTTCTACCCAGCTAGCATTTCAAAAACATGCAAATGTGAGTAGATGAATAGGTACCGCTCCGGTGGGAAGGTAACAGCGCTCCATGCAGTCATGCCGTCCACATGATCTTGGAGGCATCTGGACAACACTGGCTCTTCGGCTTAGAAATGGAGATGAGCACCACCGCCCCAGAGTCGGACTCGACTAGACTTAATGTCAAGGGAATCCTTTACCTTTTATATAGATGCACACATAATGATGTACAGATATATATGCACACATAGTGAGGCATTTATTGGAGAGGGGTCCAATCTTTCGCCCAAAATTCATACCTATTTCATATACAGTTCATACACATAGGATGATTGTAATATTTTCCCAATATTTTTTAATAATTTTGTGCATGAGACAATATTTGTGTCCACGGAACCATCAGAAAGCGATTATGCCTCTTTGCCGCCAGGTGGACGATTCCAAATTTTGGAATGTTTTCACATTTTGGAAAAAAACCTAGTCGGACTGCAGTTGCCTGGCTTGCTCTGCCAGCTTCTGAATATCCTTTTCGGTGATGTTATGCACCAGCCAATGATCTTGTATTGTGACGTTCACAGCACCCAGTTGGGTGTAGAAATCCATCGCCGGCTGGTTCCATTGAGCCGAGATGAAACGGAATTGGGAGCATCCTTTCTTCAGCGCAACCTGCGGGATGGAGAAAGAGGCTCAGAAATCTCCGCCAAATTTTGCCCCAGGTCTGATTAGGGTTGCCACTTTTTGATATAAGAAATAAGGGACATTTACCTAAAAATATGGGATTTTTCACAAAAAAA
Source organism: Anolis apletophallus (assembly GCA_030556195.1). Classification (NCBI taxonomy): domain Eukaryota; kingdom Metazoa; phylum Chordata; class Lepidosauria; order Squamata; family Anolidae; genus Anolis; species Anolis apletophallus. The sequence goes on along the minus strand of JARBWK010000008.1, from coordinate 147,399,431 downwards.
TGGGACACTTCATAAAACATGACTGAGGTTATGTTTCACATGGCCTCCTTTTTTTCTCGCACTCCCAGGGAAACCTACCATTACTGCCTCTGCGGACCCGGCATCTCATCCCCTCCCACGCGGCCGCCTCCTCTTCCTTCTCCTTTGCCGCCGCCACGACCGTTACGCAAGGCCCAGAATCCCGAGACGCAAGTGGCCGTGTGTGCGAACCTCACTCTGACTACCTCTCTCCGCGAGCGCCTCCTACCACCGCCGCCCCTTCCGCTCTCCCTTCCTTCCAGGAAGGCCCGCCTCTTCTAGTCCGTGACTCCCGGCGTGTGCAATCAAATCACCTCCTCCCCCCTCTGCTCCCCTTCCGCGCTCGCCTCTTTTTATGCTCAAAAGGGAGGGCTAGAGTGGCCAGGGAAGGCACCAAGATGGCGGCACTGTCAGCTTGGGTGAGTAAGCCAGACCAGGCGCAGTGTTTGTGTGGGGAGAGCGGCAGCTATCGGGCATTCACGTAGAGTTCTTCCTTCCTTCTTTCCTCACTGCTGGTCCGGCCTCACCTCCTGCTGCCACCTGCCCTAAGAATACGGGACAGGAACAGAAAATACGAGACCAGGCCCGGATTACCCATAAGGCCAGCCTAGGCCATGGCCTAGGGGCGCAAGCTGAAGGGGGCGCAGATCATGGACCCCCCCCAAATGTTGTCTCAGCCCACCCCTGAGGGCGAAATATCAGGAGAGCGTGCTTCTGAGAGGAAACGGGGAAAGTGTGCTTCTGGGAGGAAACCTCCAGCGAGGTCTCCCTCCCTCCCAGACGGGCACCGGCGGAGGAGAGTGCGCCCGGCTGCTGGCGTCTGCTCCAGAGGGAGGCCTCCTCCACTTGGGTGGCGGAGAGGGCCTGGCAGTGGCCTGGGGCAGGAGAGAGCGAGAGAGGATCCGAGAAGGTGCAGGAGCTGCGGGCGGCGAGCCTGGGATCTGCAGGGCTCCTCTCCGCGCTTTGCCTTTCCTTCCTTGCCCGCTTTGGAGGAAATTGCGTCCGCTTTGGCTGCCCCGCCAGCATTCTCCACCGACAGCCTTTACGGCAGGCAAGGAAGGAAAGGCAAAGCGCGGAGAGGAGCCCCTGCAGATGCCCAGCCTCACCGCCTGTGGCTCCCGTGCCTTCCTCCTTTTCCTCCTCCTCCTCGGATTTCGGCGCAACAGGATTAAGAGTGGCGGCTCGGAGGCCAGGCGCGCGCCAGCAGCCCCGTCTCTTCTCCTGCCTCCGCCGAAAGGGCAGCGTCCTGGGTGAGTGGCCTCCTTTCCCACCTTTTGCTGCCTCCTCAGTGGAGAGAGAGAGAGAGAGAGAGAGAGATCCAGGGCCAGGTTTGCAGAGTGGAAAGAAAGCCCCTGCCCTGGGCTCCATTTCCGTTGCCCACGGCAAGCCTTCCCCTGCTCCCCAGGGCCCGCAGCAGCATCAGCTCAGGCCCGCCGGGGAGGGAGGGAGGAGAAGGTAAGGTTTTATTTTTAGTGTGGGTCTGAGTGATGGGGGGGTGGTGTTGCAGTAGGGGGCGTAATTCCAAAGTGTGGCCTAGGGCGCAAAAATTTGTTAATCCGGGCCTGTACGGGACACGAAATTCAGAGGAAGAATACGGGGCGTCCTGTATAATACGGGACAGGTGGCAACCCTAGGTCTGATTCAGTTCTGGGCTGCCTGCCCACTCAGAGTGCATCTACACTGAAGAATTGATGCAGAGTGACACTGCTTTAATGGCCATAGCTTAATGCAATCGTATTCTAAGATTAGTAACTTTGTGCATTAACCAAATGTTGGGGACATTGAAGTATCAGCAAAGTTGTCGCTCTTGAAGCCAGCTATGGGATTAATCCTAGCCAAATGGTGCTAGAGCCCCACCTGCAGTTCCACCTTCATTCAGTAGGTGGCAGACTTTTCTAACCAAGGAACAGGCTTTCGCCGTAGCTCTGTCTCATGGAATCCTGCGTTTTGTAGTTTTCAATATCATTGTTTTGTAGTAAATGGAGATTTCTCACTGTAAGGACAGTCACTAAATATTTTAGCTTTTTAACGATCTGTACTTTCCAAATTTCTTATTTTGTTCCTTATTCTGTATATTTTTCGTTAAGGCTTTTGTCTGATCCATATTTATTTTAAATCCCGCAACTTCACCAAATTTTCGAATTGTATCTAGCCACTTTCCTAAGTTTTCCGTTGGTTCTTCAATTATACAAATTATATCGTCTGCGAATGCCCTTAATTTATAATCTTGTCCTTGAATCCTCGCCCCTTTCAAATTTTTATCTTCCCTTATTTTGTCCAATAATATTTCCAATGTCAAAATTAATATCAGGGGGGATGATGGGCATCACTGTCTCATTCCTTTCTGTATTTTAATCTTTTCTGATTCTTGTCCTTTATCCATATTTTTGCTTCTTGATTTTCATATATCGCATTTATTATGTTTTGAAGAAATTCCAATTAACATTATCGAAGGCTTTTTCAGCGTCTAGTGCCAATAACATAACTTTTTATATTTTTAATTTCGTAATATTCAATTAGATTGATAATTGTTCTGACATTTTGTCTTTGATGCCTATTGGGTAGAAAGCCAGCTTGTTCTTCTTTTATCCTCTTATTTAGTAATTTTTTGAGTCTGGGTTTTGTAGTTTTCCAAGGTTCTTAGTGATAAAGTACACTGGTGCCTCGCCAAACTAAAAATCCTAGGATTCCACAGCATGGAGCCTTGGCAGTTCAAGTGGGGTCACCTGCATTAACTCTACAATGTAGCTGGACCTTTAGTTATAGGGTGGGGGAATAATTGAGAAACAGACCTCCCTTCCAGGACTCCATCATACTCCCCCCTTTTTAGATGCAAATTTCCCTAATCTGCACCGGGAATGTGGCACAGCTGGCTAAGTGTCAGCTGCATAAGATCTCTCTGACCAGTAAGTCATGAGTTTGAGGCCTGCCCGGGTTGAGGTGGGTGCTCGACCTTTGAGTGTAGCCTGCTGTCGACCTTTGCAGCCGGAAAACATCTGTCAAGTAGGAGATTAAGGTGCCACATTAAATGGGGAGGCAAATTTTGACTGAATTATGAGGCCATTAAAGAACTCCAGGAACGCTAAGGAATGCGGAAGGAACAACAAGGGACGCTGGGAACGCTGAGAGATGAGGAGTGCGTCAGCTCCCCTGGTGGCCAGAGTTTGTCTCTGTTTGTCTATATGTGTTGTGTATGTGAAAAACGGCAGGGATTGTCTGCTAGTATGTGTACCTGTAATCCGCTCTGAATCCCCTTCAGGGTGAGAAGAGCGGAATATAAATAAAGTAAATAAATAAATCCTTCAACCAGTCCAAAAATGTTATTTCCCCATCTTAAGCTCTCTCTTTTTGACTCACCTGACACACTTTATTCACTAGGCTTGTGCCAATGCCTTTGCCTGTCCAGGAAAATAGATAAAGAAGACACATTAAACAGTCATCAAATAGTTATTGGAGTTGATGCAATGGCTGTACGGTTGTTGTTGTTGTTGTTATTTTATTCCCCCTTGGTTCTGTAAAAAGAGACCCAAAGTAGAATCTTATTATATAAATGGGTTCACGTCATGTGATGTATACCTCAAACAAAGAAACCTTACAACGCAGAAACACAATACTTGCCAACAGAAATAGGCCTCAAGCAAGGTACGTTTGTAGCAAAGAAACTTTCCCCCCCAAAACCTAAAAGGCCCCCAAAACAACGAGTAAAAATAAAACTACATTTACCAGCATCCTCCGGGGCAGCCAAAGACTCACCCAGCCTCTACATTCTGAACAACATGATTGGCTGCCAATAAGGGCGGATTTGCATAACTGCTGCACTGGCCAGCCAACATGAAAATTCTGAACCATAAAAAACTGCCAAAACAGAATAAGGAAAAGGCCTGAGCCAAACCCCAACACAAACACCCAAATCACTTGCAACCGAAAATTTACACCCCAAAAAATCACAGACCACGCCCAAAATTGACAGTAAGGCTTCATTAACTTGATTTCCCTAACTAGCCCTCACTTACTGGGAAGCTGTTTACGCTCTGAATTGACAGTAAGGCTTCATTAACTTGATTCTCCCGACTAGGCCTCAGCTCATTGGACATTGTGTATGGCCTGAATTGACAGTAAGGCTTCATTAACTTGCTGTTCCTAACTAGACCTCAGCTCATGGGACATTGTGTATGGCATGAATTTACAGTAACCTACCTTGGCACACAGAGCCCCGACCATGCATGATGGGACTTGAAGTACCACCATGGAAAATGGGATTTACATAAGAACATAAGAACATAAGAAGAGCCATGCTGAATCATTTCAGTAGCTACTGAAACCCATCCATTCTTCAAACCCCATCCACAGACCACTGTGGCCCAGAACCAAGACCAATAAAGACCCAACTTGGCACACCATGCCCCCATGACCCACACTCCATCCAACTGCAGTTTAGAGGAGGGCACACCGTGGATGATTGGACTTTCTCGCATCTCCTAAAAAGGGCACAGCAATGCGTGCCGGGTACAGCTAGTATATAATAATAACATACTCGACACCAGGGCGTGTGAAAAAGATCTTGGACTCCTCGTGGACAAAAAATTAAACACGAGCCAACAATGTCATGCGGCGGCAAAAAAAGCCAATGGGATTTTGGTCTGCATCAATAGGAGTATACTGTCTAGATCAGGGCTGCCCAGGAAGTCGATCGCAATCGACCAGTCGATCCTGGGAACGAAGGAGGCCGATCCCAGGATGGGGCACTTCTCAGAGGGGGGTGGAGCCAGGCCGTGCCAAGCCCCGCCCCCTCCCCCGGCTTCGGCACTCCCAGCAGCTTCTCCAGGCTTGAGGATGGCAATGCCAAGCCAGTGGTGGCATAGCTAGCACAAGGCTGGCTTGGCATTGCCATCCCCAAGCCTGGAGAAGCTGCCGGTAGAGCTGAAGCCAGAGGGGGGCGGAGCCAGGCCGTGCCAACCCCCGCCCCGCCCCTCCCCTCTCCAGCCTTGAGGAGGTAGGTAGATCTTTCTGACTTGGTTTTATTATAAGTAGCTCGGATGCTGAAAAAGTGTGGGTACCCCTGATCTAGATCAAGGGAAGTCTATTCAATTCTGCCTTATTCAGACCACACCTGAAATCACGCTGTCTCCAATTCTGGGCACCGCGATTGAAGGGACTGTGACGTAGTAGACTGGGCGTCTGCTGCATTAAAGATCACTACTGACCAAAAGGTCATGAGTTCGAAGCCAGCCCGGGTCAGAGTGAGCTTCCGACCAATTGTGTAGCTTGTTGTTGACCTTTGCAACCCGAAAGACAGTTGCATGTGTCAAGTAGGAAATTTAGGTACCACCTATGTGTGGGGAGGCTAATTTAACAAAATTTACGAGGCCATAAAAAATCTCCAGCAGAAGCATGCGGGGAATGTGGAAAAGTACTTCATCAGTGTCGCAGATGGATGGTGAAGCGACAGCTCCCCTGGTGGCCAGAAGTTGGAATGTTAAATAGCCTCTGACTGTCTGTCTATATGTGTTGTGTGTCTATAGCATTGAATGTTTGCCATGTATGTGTACATTGTAATCCACCTTGAGTCCCCTGCGGGGTGAGAAGGGCAACAGAATATAAATACTGTAAATAAATGTAAATAAATTGACAAGCTGGAATGTGTCCCGAGGAGGGAGACTTGAATGATCAAGGGTCAGGAGAACAAGCCCTATGAGGAGCAGCTTAAAGAGCCAGGCATGTTTAGCCTTCAGAAGAGAAGGCTGAGCGGAGACTGTTGCTGGTTTCCAGACCTTTTCTGACTTAGCAACCGTCCTCCCCGTGTCCTGTCCAATATTCAGAGCACTCTACCATACGAGATGCCTGCTTTATTCAGGCCATTGATCCAACTCCTGGCAGTGCGGAGAGCAGATTTATTTATTCAGAGTAAACCTGACACCGTCTTGTTAGCGGTTGTAAAACACTATTAACATAATTGGTTCAGAAGACGTTCAAGCGTGCACCTTGGAAAATGTTCATCAGTTTAGACAGAGTGGATTGGATTTATTGCCGATGGGGAGTCAGGGACCTGAATGAGAAGAGATTGGAAGGTGAAATAATGCAGACCACTCCAACAAGTTGTATTTTGGGTTATCGTTGTTGTTGTGTGCCTTCCCTTTCCCCCCACAACATATCATTGGGTCTTCTTTCACGTTTGACATTGTCTTCCACAGAGGCCGAGAGAGTGTGACTTACCCAAGTTCACCCTGTGTGTGTGTGTGTGTGTGTGTGTGTGTGTGTGTCAGGGGCAACTTGAGAAACTGCAAGTCACTTCTGGTGTGAGAGAATTGGCCATTTGCAAGGATGTTGCCCAGGGGACATTGCCTGGATGATTGATGTTCTGCCCAGCTTCTTGTCCAAACGTATCTCCACTTATTTATTTATTTGTTTGTTTGTTTACAGCATTTCTACCCCGCATTTCTACATTTCAAGTCATAACAGGACACTTCCAATAGGTCGTTTTCCTTTATTGTTTCGGGATTCTGGGAGCTGTAGTCCCAAATGAAAGTTTCCCCAAGCATGCCAACCTTAGGTACACCTTATGTATGTGGTACATTTCGCATTTCAGTGATAGCATTTGCCAGCTGAATGATTGAAAAACACTCCCCTTTTTGGAGACTATAGTCCCCAGAATCTCCCAGCATGGGGATCATGAGAGTTGTAGTCCCCCAAGGGCTAGTTTCCGCAGCTAACCAAGTAACCTGCCTCCAGCCTATCTTTCAGCTCTCAGATTCCTTAATCTTCCCCTTTCACTGACTTAATTTCCATTTATTATTATCTCCTAAACCCTGGGAGTCCATTGGTAAGCGGGTAGTGCACTCTGCTCATGCTTCTTGCATACCTCTGTACTCTGGCATGACGTAGAGGTCTTCTCCAAAGAGAACAGGGCCATCCCAGGTGCAGTAGGTCAAGTAGTGGAACTGGTACCATGCTTCTTGCATATAACTAGAGGTCTTCGAGTGGCCTGCAAAGTAGTGGAACTGGTACCCGATAATCGTGTGGCCTGCAAAGAAAGAAAAAGGACGTTGCAAACCAAAGTCTCCATCGGACTCGAGCACATTGGAGGTTCGTGTGCCTCCAGCTTGAAATTTGCTGTATATACTCGAGTATAAGTCTAGTTTTCAGCCCCTTTTTAAGGCTGAAAAAGCTCCCCTCGGCTTATACTCGAGTCAAGGTTATTTATTATTTTACTCTCTTATTAACACTATTTTTATTACATTTATTTTACTCTATTTTTATTATTATTATTACATTTACAGTATTTTACCCTATTATTATTACATTTATTATTTTACTCTATTATTATTACATTTATTATTTTACTGTATTAATATTGTTATATTGCATTTCCATTATTTCACTCTATTATTATTATTACATTTATTATTTTACTCTATTATTGTTGGAAGGACACGTAAGTACATTTACAGCAAAGAAGGTTAAAATAATGATTTAATCAGAGTTGGAAAGTCTTATCTTAAATTACAGTTTTATGCAAATATTCAAAAACATTTCACCTCCTGTTGCCTCAATTAATGTAATTTTATTGTTTATCTATTTTTATTTTGAAATTTACCCGTAGCGACTGCATTTCCCACCCTCGGCTTATACTCGAGTAAATACGATTTCCTAGTTTGCAGTGGTAAAATTAGGTGTCTCGGCTTATATTCGGGCCGGCTTATATTCGAGTATATATGGTATATTAATCCAGAATAGATTTCCCTGGCGTGATCGTACCTCCTTTGGTTTTTTCTCCCAGGGGCAGCTCGGCAACCAGGCACCCAAAAGTGGGCTCTTTCCCAAACCCATCTTCTTGGAAATCTACCAATAAATAATGCAATGTTAAGCACTATATATGAAACATATGCATTCAACGACCTTCGTACAGTTGTGCTTTGGAGTTAGCCAAATACGAATGGCCTCTCTTGAAAGCCACACAGCATCAAAATATATGCGTTTAACATCAAAATACATACTTGTTTCCTTCGCTATAGTACTGATGGTAGCTTGTTCAACTTAAGCCGTCTGAGGGCTCGCACTAAGACTTTAAACTATCTAGTCCGTGAGCTGCAGCGCATCACATCCTGCTTTGCAACAGCTGCAGAGCTGTTTGGGCTGGAAGTCAGCCTGAAGGAAACAGAAGTCCTCTACCAGCCCGCACCACAGGAAGAACACCATCATCCCCACATCAGCATAGGCAAATCTGTGCTTAAGTCCGTCCAGCAGTTCACCTAGCTGGGAAGCACCTACCTTCAGACGCCAAGATTGATAAAGAGATAGATCACAGATTAGCAAAGGCATAGAGCGCATTCAGAAGGCTTCACAAAAGAGTCTGGAGCAACAAGCACCTGAGGCAAAGCACCAAAATTAGTGTGTACAGAGCTATCATACTGTCTATTCTCCTCTATGGGTCTGAAACATGGGTCACCTATCGCCAACACCTACAACTCCTCAAACACTTTCATCAGCGCTGTCTTCGCACAATCCTAAATATGCACTGGACCGACTATGTGACTAATGTTGCTGTCCTTGAGCAAGCAGGGATCACCAGCATTGAGGCCATGCTATTGAGAACACAGCTGCGCTGGGCAGGGCACGTCTCTAGGATGGAGGACCACCGCCTCCCAAAGATACTACTCTATGGTGAACCCGCCACGGGTCAGCGCAAGAGAGGCGGCCCCAAAAAGTGATATAAGGACTCCCTGAAACAACATCTCAGGCTCGGCTAGATTGATCACCAACAATGGTCCGCCCTGGCCTCACATCGGGAGGCATGGAGACGCACTATCCACAATGCTGCGGCCTCTTTCGAGAAGACACGCTGAACGGGTCTCGAAGAGAAACGACAACGCAGAAAGAACCGCAACTTGGAAACAACATCACCCAAGGAGACTTTCTGCTGTGCTTTCTGCAACCGAACTTGCCTATCTCAGATTGGCCTTTTTAGTCATCAACGTGCTTGTAAAAGCGTGGGATGAGTCCTTCCTCAGAATCTTCATTTGCGAAGTAATGCCGAGAGAGAGACACATTTGTTTACAACTCCCAGCATCCCATAGTCTTGAGCCATGGTGGGGTCAAGCTGCATTAATTCTATAGTGCAGATGCACCCGTTGTATGCTGGGGAATCTGGCTTTGAGCTTTGTTTCTTGCAGGTCAGTTAGATAGACGCCATAGGTGAAAGCAATATAAGCCATTCCTTACTTTTTGGGGTGGTCGTCACTTGGTCCAGTGCTTTGTGGAAAGCTGCAGCTTCCTGAAAAGAGAACAAGCTGTGATAGAAATGGCAATGGAACAAAGAAAGGGGTCTCCGAAGGTCATCTAGTCTGACTCTCTCCAAAAGCGTAAAGTCCAGAAGCCCAGAGATTTCCTCAATTGATCCCCATTGAGAACGTTTCCGCTTTGGGGGGGAAGGATTTGGACTACAAAGCCCATCATCCTGTATGGCACACCAAGGGGAATATGGGTTTTGTAGTTGAGGCAAATGTCCAAATTGTTATTCGGACGCCAAAACAGAGCTTCGAACCCCAGAAATGTCTCACCCGAATAAGCCGCATGACCTCCTTAAGGTCCCTTACGGCCCAAGGGCGGATGATGCAGTTCATCATGGCTCTGATCCGTCTCCTTCCAACTTGGACTCTGATCTGGTTAAAGAAAGCCGACTCCAGTTAAAAACCAAGCGTTCCCCTTCAGTGAGCACCCCCTCCTTGCGCCTATTAATTTTGGTCAGTTATTAATTTGGGGATACACTTGGAAACCCAACAAGGAAGATGGCTCCATAACAGGGTTCAAAGGACACTGTTGCCTTTAGTTTTTGCCCTAGAAACTAGCATATAAATGAGTTACAGGGTTGATCAGTGATGTAAACGGACTTCCCTTGGCTTGCTATAGCTCTCACGGCTCTTGGAACCCATCTACGTATATATTGCCATGTACTTACTTAGGCGATCCCTCATAGTTCGAGGATGATGGTCTTCCAGATGTGGAGTCTTAGTGGTGGATTCAGAGGTGGCTGTGGAGCCCTATTCTTGATCCGCATGTTCTCCTGCAGGGAGGGCATCGGTTTCCAGACTGAAGGCAGTCCTGGTCAGGGTTGGTTTGATGCACTTTCCTCTTGGCACGTTTCCCTCTTTCGCCCTCTGTTCGTGCCTCTTTGAATTCCACAGCACTACTGGTCACAGCTGACTTCCAATTAGAGCGCTCAAGGGCCAGGGCTTCCCAGTTCTTGGTGTCTATGCCACAGTTTTAAAGGTTGACTTTAAGCCTATCTTTTAATCTCTTTTCCTGTCCATCAACATTACGTTTCCCGTTCTTGAGTTTGGAGTAAAGTAGCTGCTATGGGAGATGATGATCGGGCATTTGGACAAGGTGAAAACAACAAAGAGAGCAAAGGAGGACTGGCACAATACACTGAAAAAAACAAGCTGAGCAATTAAATCTCTCTGTATAAACAGATACCACAATTGTAAAGCAGTAGTAATGGTATATTATAGTATAGCAAATCTTAAAAAGAACATCCCAATGAATTGCAAGAAAACAATACATCAATCAGCATTTAAATCAGCAAGTAGAGTACATGCAATAGAATACAATATGTTATAGAGCAAGTGGGAAACTGCATGGGTACATAACAGTGATGAAGTTAAACATCAAACTATAATAATATAGTGTAGAATGCAGTTACAGTATACATGACACAGAACCCCAGCTATATCTAGAGGGTATTTATGTCATCACACAGTATTTATACAGTATTTTTACACACATCAAGTCAATATACAGCTATGTCAAATCAACGATGGGGAGGCAATAGGCCTAATGAGGCATGAATCTCTCAGTGGGAAACGACACAGTAAATCAAATTGAAGCTGCGATGTTGCTAGGCAACGCCTTGTGTGAAGGACGTCATCGTGGATGACGAGGCACACAGAGCGCTATAAATCAACATAAGAAACGGGGAAAAAAAAGCCCCAAAATAAACAGGAAATCTTTCACAGTCTCTAAAGTTCCAGCTCTATGCAGTATAGAATAACGTCTGTATGTGGGGAAGACACGTCGCTCCAGGAGTGGCATTTCACACAAAGGCTCTGTAATGCAGGGTAAAGTAATAAAAGGGAGAAGCCCCAGAATAGCCCCTCGTAAACAGCGTTCTAGCTCTATGAGCTGCAACGTCACAGAAGCACTGCTGTGGATGGGAGGCGTCGCTTGTCGGTGAGCAGCGCTGGTGCCGCTAAAGTTCAGATCAAAATAAACAGTGGAAGAGGCCCCAAGAATAGCAAATGGAGTAATAAAGGTCAGTATGACCAGTAGAGAAGTGTTTTATAACATAGAACCTCCGTGGTCACTGTCTTGCTGCTGGGGCCGGTGGAAGACCACTCCCGGAAGGAGGGGCCAAGGGGAAAAGGGAAAACAAGCCTCAAAAAGCACCAAGTTGCTGCAGGTTCACAGCAGGATAAAAGTTTATAGCTATATGGCTTGTAATGTGGCAGACAAAGAAGACAAAAATAAAGCTGGGGGTGGCAGCAGGCTTGTCCCCGAATCCCAAGCCCCAGAGATGCAAGGGTGGGATGTCTAGAGTGGCATGAAGCAAAGCGCCTCACAGGATTTTCCGCTGCGCTGCCGTTCCCGGACCTCAGTGGAGTCCATCTTCAGGCGAAAGTGAACACAGGTATATCTGTGGCTTCAAACAAGTTTCAGAATCTGTGTGGAATAATCAAGTTGTGTCAGTAGTAAGTATGACCGCCCATACGGTACCGTATGGCGGTCATACTTACTACTGACACAACTTGATTATTCCACACAGATTCTGAAACTTGTTTGAAGCCACAGATATACCTGTGTTCATTCTCGCCCTGAAGATGGACCCACTGAGGTCCGAAACGGGTGCAGCGCAGCGGAAAATCCCCGTAGGCGTTTGCTTCATGCCATTCTAGACATCCCACCCTTGCATCTCTGGGGCTTGGGATTCGGGGACAAGCCTGCTGCTGAATTTCAGCTTTATTTTTGTCTTTGTCTGCCACATTACAAGCTATATAGCTATAAACTTTTATCCTGCTGTGAACCTGCAGCAACTTGGTGCTTTTTGAGGCTTGTTTTCCCCTTTCCCCCTTGGCCCCCCTCCTTCCGAGTGGTCTTCCACCGGCCCCAGCAGCAAGACAGTGACCACGGAGGTTCTATGTTATAAAACACTTCTCTACTGGTCATACTGACCTTTATTACCCATTTGCTATTCTTTGGGGCCTCTCTCCACTGTTTATTTTGATCTGAACTTTAGCGGCACCAGCGCTACGTCACCGACAAGCGACGCCTCCCATCCACAGCAGTGCTTCTGTGACGTTGCAGCTCATAGAGCTAGAACGCTGTTTACGAGGCTATTCTGGGGCTTCTCCCCTTTTATTACTTTACCCTGCATTACAGAGCCTTGTGTGAAATGCCACTCCTGAGCGACGTCTCTCCCCCACATACAGACGTTATTCTATGCTGCATAGAGCTGGAACTTTAGAGACTGTGAAAGATTTCCTGTTTATTTTGGGGCTTTTTTCCCCCCGTTTTCTTATGTTGATTTATAGCGCTCTGTGTGCCTCGTCATCCACCGGTGACGTCCTTCACACACAGGCGTTGCCTAGCAACATCGCAGCTTCAATTTGATTTACTGTGTCGTTTCCCACTGAGAGATTCATGCCTCATTAGGCCTATTGCCTCCCCATCGTTGATTTGACATAGCTGTATATTGACTTGATGTGTGTAAAAATACTGTATAAATACTGTGTGATGACATAAATACCCTCTAGATATAGCTGGGGTTCTGTGTCATGTATACTGTAACTGCATTCTACACTATATTATTATAGTTTGATGTTTAACTTCATCACTGTTATGTACCCATGCAGTTTCCCACTTGCTCTATAACATATTGTATTCTATTGCATGTACTCTACTTGCTGATTTAAATGCTGATTGATGTATTGTTTTCTTGCAATTCATTGGGATGTTCTTTTTAAGATTTGCTATACTATAATATACCATTACTACTGCTTTACAATTGTGGTATCTGTTTATACAGAGAGATTTAATTGCTCAGCTTGTTTTTTTCATTTGGACAAGGTGGCCAGTTCAGCAGAGTTGATGGCGGAGGACCACCGCCTTTTCCATCACACTGACATTTGTTTGCTTGTCTTCCCAAGAAATTTGCAGGATTTTTCGGAGGCAACGCTGATGGAATCGTTCCAGGAGTTGAGTGTGACGTCTGTAGACAGTCCACGTTTCACAGGCATATAACAGGGTTGGGAGGGCAATGGCTTCCGGGTCGCCAGGGCGATCAGCCGCCGCAGGTCGCCAACTATTCCTGCTGCAGGCCCGGACCGCCTCCTGGGATGGCAGGTACTCCATGGCAGGGCGATCAGCTGATCGGGAATGCCTCTGACGGAATGGCTGGGGGCGAGAGCGAGCGGAGGTCTGCAGCCTCCGATCGTCTGCTGCTCTGCTGTACTGCGGCAGCGGCTGAGTCCGCTTTGCCATCCTCTGGGCTGGGTCCATTGGGCCATTCCATCTTGGGCTCCTTCCTCTCTTGAGGATGTCAGCCTCCATCTTGGTTCGCACCTTGTCTTCTTGAATTTAATTTTATTTTAGTGGTTTTTATTATTATTTTATAATAATTTTATTATAATAATATAATATAATAAATAATATAATATATTATATTATATTATAGTTTCAATATATTATAATGTCTATATATATACTATAATATAATAATTATGATACTAATACTAATAATATATGAATATTTATTGATATATGAATATGTTAATATTAATGATGTGTAATATATAGTAAATATAGTAAATAAATAAATAAATAAATAAATAAATAATGTAGATTACAATGTAGTTCAGCCCTTAGGTGCGGCCCTCCATAATATTTTTTGGCTCTCGCGTGGCCCCTTGGAAAAAATAATTGCCCGCCCCTGCTCTACGCTTATCAGATGGAACAAAAAATCAATTGCACTACGTTGGAAAGAGCACTACCAAAGCCTCCTGAACCGCAGCTCCAATGTGGCCGAAGAGGTTCTCTCACAAATCCCACAACAACAACAACAACAAACCTGAGGTGAGTTTGCAGCACTGCCTGGTTTGGAAAAAGTCAGCAATGCCACCAACCAACAAAAAAAATAACAAAGCCAGCGAACCTGATGGGATCGCTGCCGAAATCTTTAAGGAGGGTGGACCTGAGTGACACGACAACTCCACCAGCTCGTTGAAAAACTTGTGGGTGACCGAAAAAATCCCAGCAGACTTCAGGGATACCACCATCATCATCACCCTTTAAAAAAAAGGGGGGGGGGGAGGACAAACTAACTGTGGAAACTATTGAGGTATTGCCATGTAATGCAGTATGAAATTGCATTGAATGGTGAGTGCAGACTCATATAATACCATTCAATGTAGACTCATGCCATTTAAATGCAGGTCCCGATCTACACTGCCATATATAATGCAGTTTCATACTATGGTTACCTGCATTATATGGCAAATGGTGCTGGTTATTGACCTCTAGATAGATAGATAGATAGATTAGATAGATTAAATAGATTAGATAAAATCTATGTATATAATAAAAGTCAGTGTTTGCGGAGGTAAGGAGGGCGGGAGGTGCGGAGGAATATGTGCCAGCATTTTGATTGGTTGCCACTGTGGGATTATTTGCATAAAGGACACTGATTGGACAGCCTCAGAACTCCGACACTCTAAGGCACCAGATTTGCATAAAGGACTCAGATTGGCCAGCCTCAGAACAACAATACAAGGCACCAGACAGAGGGCATTGGTTGCCACTGAGGGACAATTTGCATAAAGGACTCTGAATGGCCAGCAAAACTAAATGCAACTGAATGCTTGAATGCAGTGCATATTGCCTCTGATTGGCGACAGTTAGCCAGTTGACAGTTTTTTCCATTGGAAATGGAATGCTCATTTCCAGGGAGATGCAGAGGTGCTGAGGTGTCGACGAATATGTGGCAGCTTTTCGATGGGTTGCCACTGTGGGATTATTTGCATAAAGGACTCTGATAGGCCATCTACATTCCAACATTCTAAGGTGACGCAGAGGGAAAAGGAAAGGCCTCAGGCAGTCAGACACTGCGGCCCACAACAATGATGGATCAGGACCAAACTTGGCACACAGGGGCCCAATGGCCCACTTCACAACGCAACCCTCATCCAATGACCAATACAGACCAAAATTGGCACACTGAGCCCCCCTTTACCCACTCAACACCCTGGTGCTGTTTCAAGGATGATGGAGCACAGATGATGGGACTTGAAATACTTTCACTCACCTTCCGAGCCCACTGCAACCCTCATCCAAAGAATGATCAAGACCAAATGTGACACACAGAGCCTCCATGACCCACTCTACATCCTGGTGCTGTTTGGAGGGGGACGGACCATGGCCGATGGGACTTGCAGTACCTTCACTAAGTTCCTGAGACCACTGTGAGCCACATTAAGATCTGATAAGGAACAACCTTGGCATACAATGCCTTCCTCAAATAACCCGGGCACCGCCGGGTCCCCAAGGCAGTAGATTAAATAGATTAGATAAAATAGATTGATAAATTAGATAAAATAGATTAATTAGATAAAATAGATAATTAGATAAAATAGATTGATTAGATAAAATAGATAAGATAAAATAGATTAGATAAAATAGATAATTAGATAAAATAGATTGATTAGATAAAATAGATTAGATAAAATAGATTGATAGATTAGATAAAATAGATTGATAAATTAGATAAAATAGATAAAATAGATTAGATAGATTAGATAAAATAGATTGATAGATAAAATAGATTGATAAATTAGATAAAATAGATAAAATAGATTAGATAGATTAGATAAAATAGATTGATAGATAAAATAGATTGATAAATTAGATAAGATAGATAAAATAGACTAGATAAAATAGATAAAATAGATAATTAGATAAAATAGATAGATTAGATAAAATAGATTGATAGATTAGATAAAATAGATTGATAAATTAGGTAAGATAGATAAAATAGATTAGATAAAATAGATAGATAAAATAGATTGGATAGAAAAAATAGATTGATAAAATAGATAAGATAAAATAGATAGATAAAATTAGATAGAAAAAATAGATTAGATAAAATAGATTAGATAAAATAGTTTAGATTGATAGATTAAATAGATTAGATAGATACATTAGATAGATAGATTAGATAGGGCTATGTGGATGGAAACCCTAAGCTACTTCATAACTGTAATTTTGCTATTGTTATGAATCGTAATGTAAATATGTGATAGAATGTAATATTTTCATTCACTGGACCAAATTTGGCACAAATACCTGATACAAAATAGATACTGGTGATTGAGGGCATAGATAAAGTTGTAGTTGCTGGGAGTTATAGTTCACCTACAATCAGAGAACATTCTGAACTCCACCAATGGGGGAATTAGACCAAAAATGACCAACAGAAAATACTGGAAGATAATTCACCTTGGGTTTTTAAGATTGATAGATTAGACCAAAATAGATTGCCCAAATGAACACTTGGAATTTGGGGAAAATAGGCCTTGATATTTGGGAGCTCTAAAATAGATAAATCAAAGATAATTAGACCCTAAAATAGATTGGGTCAAACTTCCCACACAGAAAACGAAATAAAAATACTATGTTTTGTGAAAATAGATTAGATAGATGACAATTAGATAGATTAGATAGGGGTTGAGAAACACTGCCCTAATGTTTAAAGCTCAGTGCCCATCTGCACTGCAGATTTAATGCAGTTTGGTCCCACTTTAACTGCCATGCTACAAAGCTATTCATTCCTGCGCACTGTAATTTGGTTCTCTTTAATACAGAACTTTGCAGAACTACACCTCCAAACATCCCAGGGCAGTGGAAGTGGAGCCAAAGTGCATCACAATCCCAGAGGCATCCACGTGGGTGAGTTTCCGAGTTCCTGTTACAGCCTTTTAAGGAGTGAAGCCTCGCGAGAGTCACGCCCTTTCGCCTGACTCCCGCGAGATCTGGGTGAGCTAGAGAGGGGGGGGAGTGGGCGGAGCCAGGGGGTGTCATGGCGGCCTCCATAGCCTCCACGTGAGTTTCTGTTTTGGTGGTGGTGGTAAGCAGGGGGATTGTGAGTTTTGGGGACACTTTCCCCCTTTTGTCTGCATTCAAAGAGGAGAATGAGGAGTTTTTCTTATGGTTTCCATGTGTTTTAATCTGGTGGATGTGTTTGAATAGATGCATATGAAGGATCTGTATTTTAACTGTATTGTACCCCATCCCTGGCCTAAGGAGTCATAGGAAAATAGGGTTCAAAGAGACCACGTGGGCCATTTAGTCCACCCCCCCCCGCCAGGCAGGAAAAGCACAATCAAAGCACCCCCGAGAGATAGCCAACCAGCCTCTGTTTAAAAGTTTCCAAGGAAGGAGCTTCCTTCCACTATGCACGGAGGCAGAGAGTTCCACTGTTGAACATCTCATATGGTCAGGAAATTCTTCCTAACGTTCAGGTGGAATAGACTTTCCTGTAATTTGAACCCACTGCTCCAAGTCCTAGTTTGACAGGCAGGCATCAGGAAACAAATAATATAAATATAACTTTGTGGGGTCCCTCAGGGAGCCATCCACCCCCCTTGATATTTAACATCTATATGCGACCACTCGCTCAACTGGTGCGCAGCTTTGGGCTGGAGTGTCACCAGTACGCTGATTACTATCGCACTTAGTAGGACAAACTGAATAAACCAAAATATCACGAATCATTACATTTACTCGTCAATTCTCATAGGTTAATGCAGTGTTTCCCAACCGCTGTGACACGGCACACTAGTGTGCGGTGACGGACCACCTGCTGTGCCGCGAGAAAGGCCCCTCTTTGCCCCCCTTCCTTCCCCCCTCCTCCTGCCAAACTCCTGCTGCTTGGGGGAGGAGGAGGAAGGGCCGGGCGACAGTGAAGAAAAATAAGAAGGGGCTGGGGCACCGCCTCCTTCGGCCATTTCCCCAGCCAGCCTCCAATCCGCCATGCCTTACGCCCTTCGCTCACTGAAGCTGCGCAGAGGAGGAGCCCCGCCCACTGAAGCCCATCCACCACTCATGATCTTCCTCCTCTGTGCGGCTTCAGCTTCAGCTGTGGGAGAGCTGAAGCCGAGGGGAGGGGTCGGGGCATGGCGCGGCCTGGCTCCGCCCCCTCCCCCGGCTTTGGCACTCCCAGCAGCTGCTCCAGCCTTGAGGGGACAGTGCCAAGCCAGCATTGTGCTGGCTCTGGCACCGCTGGCTTGGCACTGCCCCCTCAAGGCTGGAACAGCTGCTGGGAGAGCTGAAGCCGGGGTGAGGGGCCGTGACATGGCGTGGCCTGGCTCCGCCACCTCCCCCTAACTTTGGCACTCCCAGTAGCTGTTCCCAGCAGGCCACCATTCCCCAGCCATTCCTTACTGTGTTATAGTGTCATTTTGTGTCATTTTGGTTGGTAGTGTGCCCCCGGACTTTTTTAATGTTAAAAGTGTGCCGCGGTTCAAAAAAGGTTGGGAAACACTGGGTTAATGTATATTCCCCATAAGTCAATTGTATTTGTATATCACATACACTTGTTAATATCATGAGTGACCTTTACAACAATATGCATTTACAGTAAATAAACTGGAAATATAGGGAAAGATGCCATAGGGATGTGTATACAGTCCCAACAGTCCTATGATATCAATATTTGTAATCCAATATCAACTGGGCGGGCCACGATGTTATTATTTGCATTACAGTATTGTTTTCCTGTGACTCTCCGCATGTCGCTGTAATTATCGCCGCTTGAAAAAGCCCACAGAGGCGAAATGGATCGGGCCCTGCAGTTCGACCATCGCGGCCCGCCCAGCGTCTGCTGCGGTTAATGTCTGTGGCCTTCCATCAACAACCACACTGTTGATATTGGATTACAAATATTGATATCATAGGACTGTTGGGACTATTGGCATTGGATACCTGGATTAACTATTGTGGAACACACAAACTTGGATTTACCTTTAACCAGTATCCCTTCAGGATCCGGGGATTTACTCAAAGGAAGACCATACGAACTTTGGATTACCCTCCCTACTATTCTTTCCTGTGAATCCCAGTCTGTATACACATCCCTATGGCATCTTTCCCTATATTTCCAGTTTATTTACTGTAAATGTGTGTTGTTGTAAAGGTCACTCATGATATTAACAGTGTATGTGATATACAAATACATACAAATATAATTGACTTATGGGGAATATACATTAACCTATGAGAACTGACGAGTAAATGTAATAATTCGTGATATTTTGGTTTATTCAGTTTGTCCTACTAAGTGCGATAGTAGTTAACTTCTCTGCTACCATTAGTTGTGTATTTACCAGTACGCTGATGACACTCAGTTCATTCTGAGGATGGAGGGCCGACCAGACTCCATACCCAATAATTTCCATTTGTGCCTTGAAGCTATTACTCGATGGCTGCGAGCTAGCAATTTGAAGGTGAATCCGGCGAAGACGGAGATCCTTTGGCTGCGTCGTCCAGGCGATGGGGAAATCCAACTGCTGACCCTGGAGGACGAGGCACTTTGCCCGTCATCATCTGTAAAAAGCCTTGGTGTCCATTTGGACCCTCTGCTGTCAATGGAGGCTCAAATCTCCAATGTCAGCAGAATCGCATTCTTCCATCTGCGACAGGTGAAGCATCTGGCTCCCTATCTGTCCCGGAATGACCTAGCCATGGTAATCCAAGCTACGGTCATCTCAAGACTTGACTACTGTAACGCTCTTTGGCCTACCCTTGACTCTGATCCGGAAGCTTAAGCTAGTGCAGAACGCTGCAGCCCGGCTCGTTGCGGGGGAGCTTGCGAGCTGCCACATTACACCTATACTGCAGCACCTGCACCGGCTGCCAATTGAATGCCGGATCACTTTCAAGGTGTTAGTTCTTACTTTCAAGGCCTTATATGGTCTGGGGACAGTGTACCTACGGGATCGCCTGATTCCATATAACCCCCCGAGATCACTCCGTTCTGAAGACCAGAACCTTCTCGCCACTCCGAGTGTGAACTCTTTCCATCTGACTTCCCAACCTCTGTGCCGCGGCACACTAGTGTGTCATGTGCAATCATCAGGAGTGCTGTGGGAAAATACCCTTGACGATGCCGCGCTGGAGGGCGGGCGCCTGGCCCGAGTGACGTCACCCTTCCCTCCTCCCTCCCTTGAGCACACGGCGTGGGGGAAACGGCCGAAGGAGGCAGCGCCCCGGCCCCTTCTTCGCCGCCCGGCCCTTCTTCCTCCCCCCCCCCCCGCCGCAAGCAGCAGCAGCAGGAGTTTGGCAGGAGTTTGATTGCGCATGGCACACTAGTGTGCCGCGGCACAGAGGTTGGGAAGCACTGAGTGTCATTTTGTGTCATTTTGGTTGGTGGTGTGCCCCAGGATTTTGTAAATGTAAAAAATGTGCCGCGGCTCAAAAAAGGTTGGGAAACACTGGTCTATGGCATTGAATGTTTGCCATGTATTGTAATCCTCCCTGAGTCACCTGTGAGGTGAGAAGGGCGGAATATAAATACTGTAAATAAATAAAAACATTTTTTAAATTTGATCTGCAGGGACCTTGCTCCATTCTGGAACCCTCCATTTCTATGCAGGGATGCACGGAACATCCTCTTCAAGCTCTGGTGGGAAACCTGGCTGGGACTTGGACAATAAGTATCCCGGTCCTGCCTCTTAGAGTTCGTGTTTGGACCCTGGGAGGCTTGTGCGATGGAGACTCAGCTGACTTCTGACCATCAGGATGTAGTCAATATGGGCCAGCCATCAGGTGTGGAACCAGAAGGAGATGCAGGACCATTTCCAACAGTGCCAATGCTTATGGAAGATCCAGAAAATGAAGAGGTTTCTGCTGAGTTGTTTTCTGGAGCCGACCTCTCAGGAGGAGAGCCCCAATTAGAAGATGCTGTGCAGCATTCAGAGCAAGGAGCAGAGGAAGAGAAGAAGGAAGATCAGGAACCTTCGATAGAAGGAGGCGAATATTAGTGAGTTATGGATGTTCTCTTGTAGTCTGCTCAATGAAAACACAGCTCAAATTAGAGTACATCTACATTAAGCATGGGCAAACTTCGGCCCTCCAGATACTTTGGACTTCAACACCCACCATTCCTAACAGCCTATCGGCTGTTAGGAATGGTGGGAGTTGAAGTCCAAAACACTTGGAGGGTCAATGTTTGCCTATACCTGATTTAGGTGAACACTTTGGATGTGATTTGCTCTTTGCTTCTCTCCTAGCTTTCCAGCATATGACTTATCCCAGCCTCCCAGACTTCTGACGGGCTCTTGGGCAGAGTATGGCCGCATGCCAGAAAACTTCTTGAAGGGATGCAAATGGTGAGCAGGTGGCTGTTTTTGTCAGATTTCCTGGCCTGGATACAGAGTTCTTATTGTCCCTTGTTTCCTGTTCTTGCTATGGAAGGGTGCATCAAGGGTGATGATGATGATGATGATAATCTTTATTTATACCCCACCACCATCTCCCCGATGGGGACTCGGGGCGGCTCACATGAGGCCAGGCTCAAACAACAAATACAAACACGGGTAGTGAGAGGCCCAATACAAATGGAGGAGCACAAAAGTGTAAAATGTTAAAAACCCAGGGTGAGATAACAGGAGCGTTGCCTTAATATAATGGAGGGGAGCAATGATATAAGGCAGACCTGGGCATCCTATGGCCCGCAGGCTGGATGCAGCCCTTCGGCCGATTCTGACCAGCCCGGGGAGAAGGGCGTCAGGGGCGGGGCCAAGAGGAAGGGGTGCCGCTGCCGCCATCCCATCACATGCTGTGCCTGTGTCAGCAGACAGCCCACCGCTCTGGAGAACGATCGGAGGAGTGGCGGCTTTTAAGTGCCTGCCATCCCGGGAGGCGATCCGGGCCTGGAGCAGGAGCAGTCGCGACCTGCGGCAGCTGATCGCCCTGACAACCCGGAAGACTTGATTGTCTTCCGGGTCGCCAGGGCGATCAGCTGCCGCAGGTCGCCGACTGCTCCCACTGCAGGACCGGATCGCCTCCCAGGATGGCAGGCACTCCAACGCTGGGATGGCAGGCACTCCATGGCAGAGTGATCAGCTGGGGAACGGCTGGGGCGAGGAGCGGGCGGAGGCCTGCAGCCTCCAATTGTCTTCTCTTCTGCTCTAGTGCGGCGGCAGCTGGGTCTGCTTTGTTATCCTCTGGGCTTGGTCCATTGGGTCACTCCATCTTGGGATCCTTCCTCTCTTGAGGATGTCAGCCTCTATCTTGGTTCGCACCTTGTCTTCTTGAATTTCATTTTATTTTATTTTAGTGGTTTTTATTATTATTTTATAATAATTTTATAATAATAATATAATAAATAATATAATATACTGTAATGTTATATTATATTACAATTTCAATATATTATAATGTCTATATATATACTATAATATAATAATTATGATATTAATACTAATATTATATGAATATTTCTTGATATATTAATATGCTAATATTAATGATGTGTAATATATAGTAAATATAGTAAATAAATAAATAAATAATGTAGATTAGAATTTAGTTCAGCCTTTAGGTGCGGCCCTCCATAATATTTTTTGGCTCTCGTGTGGCTCCTTGGAAAAAATTGCCTACCCCTGGTATAAGATGAAGTGGCTACTCTCCAAAGGCACAGCAGAAAATCCAGGTTTTGAGGTGTTTTTAAAGGTTTCCAAAGTGGGGGCTTTTCTAATCTCTCCGGGCAAGGAATTCCAGAGTTGGGGGGCCACAGAGGAGAAGGCCCTTTCCCTTGTGATGACTCTGATGGACCAGGCACTGAATCTCATTAGTGGCGTTGCTAATGCCATGCCTCTCTTTTCAGGGCCCCTGATGGGACTTGTTTGCTCACCAACAGTGCGGACAACACACTTCGGATTTACAACCTTCCGGCGGAGCTGTATTCTGAGGAATGGGGGACTGTTGCTGAAATGGTACAAAGTGGGAAAGCAGACCTTGCGAATGGTGGGAAGGGGGAAATAACAATAGCAACAACAACAACAACAGCAATAATAATAATAATTTATTTCCTGCCTCTCCCAAACTCTGGCCCCAGTTGAGGTTGTAAAGGAAGTCCTGGGGCTGTGACTCCAAAACCACAATATTTGCCAGCTGGGAGATAACTTGACTCCAGCCTTAGACCTTTGAACTCTCTTTTGCACGGAATGTGTTTCTGCATTGAAAGTGTATGCAGGCAGACAATAGAGCAGGTGCGGGCAACCTACAGCACGCGAGCCGGACCCGGCCCAGCAGCCGATTCTGTCCGGCCCAGGGAGAGGAGCGTCGGGGATGGGGCCAAGAGGAAGGGGTGTCGCTGCCGCCATCCCATCGCGGGTTCTGTGGGGCCTGTGTCAGCAGACAGGCCGGAGGAGCGGCGGCTTTGGAGTACCTGCCATTCCTGGAGGCGATCCAGGCTTGCAGCGGGAGCACTCGGTGACCTGCGGGGGCTGATCGCCCTGGTGACCAGAAGACTTGATCATCTTCCGGGTCGCCAGGCCGATCAGCCGCCTCAGGGATGGCAGGCACTCCATAGCAGGGCGATCAGCTGAGGAACGGCTGGGGGCGAGAGCGGGCGGAGGCCTGCAGCCTCTGATCGCCTGCTGCTCTGCTCTCCTCTGCTGCGGCAGTGGCTGGGTCTGCTTTGCCATCCTCTGGGCTGGGTCCATTGGGCCATTCCATCTTGGGATCCTTCCTCTCTTGAGGATATCAGCCTTCATCTTGTCTTCTTGAATTTTATTTTATTTTAGTGGTTTGTATTATTATTTTATAATAATAATTTTATTATAATAATATAATAAATAATATAATAATGTTATATTATATTATAATTTCAATATATTATAATGTCTATATATATATACTATAATATAATAATTATGATATTAATACTAATAATATATGAATATTTCTTGATATATTAATATGTTAATAATGATGTGTAATATATAGCAAATATAGTAAATAAATAAATAAATAATGTAGATTAGAATGTAGTTCAGCCTTTAGGTATGGCCCTCCATAATATTTTTTGGCTCTCGTGTGGCCCCTTGGAAAAAATAATTGCCCACCCCTGCGTTAGAGTGTAGCTCATGTTGAGGACCAAACTGGGTTCTTTTCAGGGCTTATTTTCAAGTCTCCACAAGATGTTTTTCTCTTCCCAAACCTTGATTTTCTCCTCTGTTCTCCTCTCCACAGAGCCCTGTGCTGCGTATGGCGGAAGGCGACACCCTCTATGACTATTGCTGGTTTCCACTCATGAACTCTTCTGACCCGCAGACTTGTTTGTAAATCCATCTTTTGCCCCTTCTCCTAACTCCTCTGTCTTTCCCCCTGTTTGCCTTCAAATGCCCCAGATGGAGAGTAGCCAGAACAGGGAAGAGCGGGAAGAATTATAGCTGGAAACTATAGCAGAGAATGAGAATTGTCTGGCGATCCATTGAACTCAAGCTTCTAGTATCCTTCGCCCTCGGTTATATGCAAGCTATAAACTTCTGAGATTTGCAATCCTGTAACATGAGGAGGGCCATAGCATTTCTATTTATTCTGATGAGCTTCATCAAAACAGTAGAGCCTGTGTCAACTCTGCTGCATTTTCCTCCACCATTATCATTCCTGCCCATTATTTTCTGTTGGTCATGGGGCTTCTGTGTGGCAGTTTTGGCCCAATTCTATCATTAGTGGGGTTCAGAATGCTCTTTGATTGTAGGTGAACTGTAAATCCCAGCAACTACAACTCCCAAATGTCAAGGTCTATTTTCCCCCAAACTCCACCAGTGTTCACATTATGGCATATTGAGTATCCGTACCAAGTTTGGTCCAGTTTTGTCATTGTTTGGGTCCGCAGTGCTCTCTGGATATAAGTGATCTACAACAGGGCTGTTCAACTGGTGGCCCGGGGGGCCGTACACGGCCCCCCAGCCTGTTGGGCACAGCCCCCGCTATGCCCCCGGCCGCCATTTTTAATTTTTTTAAAAAAAAATCTATTTTTTTAAAAAAATGGCGGCCGGGGGGGGAGGCGGGGCAAGGAGGAGGAAGTGAGCCAGCTCCTCCCTGCACCGCCCTCTTCTTCCCTCTCTCGCCGGCGCCGATGCAAACCGGATCGCATCGGGCAAGGGGTGAGAGAGGGAAGAAGAGGGCGGTGCAGGGAGGAGGAAGAGAGCTAGCTCCTCCTCCCTGCACCGCCCCCTCCGTCCTCTCTCCGCGCCGCCGCTGCAGATCGCAGTGGCGGGGGAGGAAGGGGAGAAGGAGGAGGCGGGCAGGGAGAAGGAAGGGAGTCAGCTCCCTCCTCCTCCTTGCCTTGCCCCCTCCGTCCCTCTCTCCGCCCCACCGCTGCGATCCTGTTCACAGCGGCAGGGGGGAGGAAGGGGAGGAGGAGGAATCCTCCCTTCCTCCTCCTCCTTCCCTGCGCCGCTAGTGTCCCGATCGCCGTGGCGCCGGGAAGGAGGAGGAATCCTCCCTCCCCTCCTTCTCCTTCCCGGTGACGCGCGGCGCTTGGGACACCGGGCGGCGCCGGAAGGGCGGGAGGGAGCGAGGGCAGGCCTTCCAGGGAGTTTTTCGCCCGGCTCGCGTCCCTCTGACCAGAGGGACACGAGAGCCAGGCGAAACCCTCCCGCAAGCCTGGATGGCTCGCGGGGAAGCGAGAACCGGGCGCCGCTTCCCGCGAGCCATCCAGGCCTGCGGGCGAGGGGGCGTAGCCGCGGAGCTTCCTCGCGGCCAGCCCTGTCCCCAAAGTGTCACAACAGCTGTTGTGATGCTTTGGGCGAGGGGGCGGAGCCGCGGAAGGCTCCCCGTGGCTCCTCCTCTCCCAAAGCGTCACAACAGCCTTGGAAGTGGGTGAAATCGCCCGCTTCCAAGGCTATTGTGACGCTTTGGGAGAGGGGGCGGAGCCGCGTGGCCGGGGGCGTTCTTGGGGGCGTGGCCACTCGGCCCCCAGGTGATCACTCACCAGAAGTCCGGCCCTTGGGTCGGCAGAAGTTGGACAGCACTGATCTACAACCCCCAAACTCAAGGTCAATGCCCACCAAACCCTTCCAGTATTTTCTATCGGCCATGGGAGTTCTATGTGCCAAGTTTGGTTCAATTCCATTGTTGTTGGAGTTCAGAATACTCTGGTTGTAGGTGAACTATAAATCCCAGCAACTACAACTTCCAAATGACAAAATGACCCCCCCCCCAACCCCCCCAAACCAGTATTCAAATGTGGGCGTCTTGGGCACTTGTGCCAAATTTGGTCCAGTGAATACATCCTGCATATCAGATATTGACATTACGATTCACAACAGTAGCAAAATTATAGTTATGAAGTAGCAATGAAGATAATGTTATGGTTGGGGGTCACCACAACATGAGGAACAGTTTGGGACCGGCCTACCTGCGTAACCGCATTTCTGTCTACAAACCCAGGCGATCTCTTCAATCATCTGGAGAGGCCCTGCTCTCGCTCCTGCCCCCTTCGCAGGCGCGATTGATGGGGACGAGGGAGGGCCTTCTCTGTGGTGGCCCCCCGACTCGAACTCGCTCCCCAAGGATATTAGATAAGTCCCCACACTGGCAGTTTTTAGGAGGAGCCTGAAAATGTGGCTTTTCCAATGTGCCTTCCCTGAATAAGTAAACAATACCCTGCTCTGACCAGTTCTTTGCAAAATGCCCTCAGAAGCATCTTATCTACCTGTTGGATTGATTGCCCCATATTATCCCCTAAAAGCCTCCTGCTACATACATTCTACCTCTGTTCACGTCCAGTGTTTATTTATTTTAAAATTTTAATATATCACATCTGGCCCGGCCATGGTTTTAAATTGTCTGATATTGCTTATGTGTGAGTTATATTGATTGTATTGTTTTATTATTTGCTGCTGTGTTATTTTATTATATCACATAAGAAAGAAGACCTGGTCACTAAGGACCCGAGGTGCAATCTAAAGAGTAATATACATTCAATGTAAGGAAGATCAACACAATAGTATCCTGGTCCACACAATATTATATTCAGATCAACACAATAATAAAACGGTCAACACAATACTGCACTCACTGCGCCTCAGAATTTTAATGGAGTAAACTTGGCCTGCACTAAAGGAAGTTCTACACACGAGTTCAACACATTAGAGTCCACCAAAGCGCTTGGGGCCTCCGCATGTGTAAAAGACACGCGGTCCCGTTTGCGGTTGCGGAGCGAATGCTCCTAATGAGGGCCGAAGTAGTAAAGTTGAAATTGTAGGGGTGAAAGGATGATATACCCCGCTGGTAGTTCACCCAATGGAGTGTTCCTCCAATGGTCCCCGGATAGTGTTGGAAAAGCTGGACGGGCGGAGTTCCGCCGCGGACGTCAAAGCCCAGCGGGCCGAAATGGACCGAAACGGACCGAAAACAAGCTCCGTGCGGAAACACCGCTCAAATTGGTAAATTGTAATTCAGTGCCTAGCAAGGCAGCGCAGGAGATGCTGTTCCGGACTTAGTGATAACAACACAGTGAAATATAACAAAAGAACTAGCTGCAGAGAGGGAACCGACCAAGGGAAGGCCAGTGCCATGCCGACGGCTTGAAAAGAGGAGATGGGGAGATGGTGGCGGGATATAAATAAAGTATTATTATTATTATTATAAAGGGTCGTGGCATTAGGAAGGTTGAGAAACTATACTAAGAGAATATGCTCCTTGCTCTTTGATCTCCTGTGGTCTCCAATTCTCACAACTTCCTATTTCTGTCCCTCCAGTGTGGCCAGCAGCAGCCGGGACAACCCCATCCACATATGGGATGCTTTTAATGGTGACCTCAAAGCTACTTTCCGGCCTTACAATCACCTGGTGAGTATCTAGGAAAGGCACGGGCCAACTTGGGCCTTCCAGGTGTTTTGGACCCCAACTCCTACAACTCCTAACAGCCGGTAGGCTGTTAGGAATTGTGGGAGTTGAAGTCCAAAACACCTGGAGGGCTCAAGTTGGCCGGCGCCTGATCTAGGAAAATGTAGGCTGCCCTATTTGCCCACTGGGTGCTTTTCATCCTGAAGCAAGCTTGCTTTTCCCACCTTTTTTGACTGTTTCTTTGCCTAATCCCAACTGTTTTTGTCCGACCTTCCTCCAGGACGAACTGACCGCTGCCCATTGCCTGTCCTTCACCCCGGATGGCTCTCGGCTTTTCTGTGGCTTCAACAAGACCGTGAGGGTGTTCAACACGTCACGTCCCGGACGGATGTGTGAGAACAGGCCTACAATGGGTGAGTCAACCTCAGTTGGGGCCAGAGTTTGGGAATATTACTGTTTTGGGGAGTAATGCCACTGTATTCAGGTTTGCATGGACTTCACATAAGTCTTGCATCCAGCTTTAGGCACTAAATTGCCAGAAATAAATATTTTGGTCCTTGTATTGGGAGAAAGTTGGGATACAAATACATAAACATCGGCAAACTGGAATGGGTCCAGGATACAACGACCAAGAGTATCAAAGTTGTGGAAACCACAAAGCTGTATGAAGAACTGGGACTGTGGCGCAGCTGGCTGGGAGTCAGCTGCATTAAGATCACTACTGACCAAAAGGTCATGAGTTCGAAGCCAGCCTGGTCGGAGTGAGCTCCCGGCCAAAATTGTGTAGCTTGTTGTCGACCTTTGCAGCCCGAAAGACAGTTGCATCTGTCAAGTAGGAAGTTTAGGTACCACTTTGTGGGGAGGCTAATTTAACTGATTTATGAGGCCATAAAAATCTCCAGGAAGTAAGCAAAGAATGAGAAAGCGACAGTTCCCCTGGTGGCCAGAAGCTGGAATGTTAAATAGCCTCTGAGTGTCTGTCTATATATGTTATGTGTCTATGGCATTGAATGTTTGCCATGTATATGTACATTGTAATCTGCCCTGAGTCCCCTGCGAGGTGAGAAGGGCAGAATATAAATATTGTAAATAAAGTAAATAAGAAGGGCTTAGGGAACGGGATAGCTTTAGCTTGGAGATGTGATTTCGGGTTCCACTTTGATTTATGGGGACTCCATGGATTTTTAAAGGTTTTCTTAGGAAAGGAACACTCATTTCCATAATATCCATCGTTCAATACCAGAAAGGATGTCGTGTAAATAAGGGCAAGCTTGTTTTTATGCTGCTCCGTGGACTAGGATATGAATTAGCGGATTCAAATTACAAGAGAAAAAGTTGTGTCTAAATATTAGGAAGGATTTCCTCATAGTAAGGAAGCCCAGTTTACCTGTCTGGATGTATCTCCCTCTATGAAACATCTTGGAGATTGAGATTTATTTATTTATTTATTTATTTATTTATTTATTTATTTATTTGCCCTGCTTTTATACCGCCTCTCTCAGCCCGAAGGCGACTCAAGGCGGTGAACAAGCGGCAACAAGTGCCCACATACAATACATCACAAGATAAAAAACAGTCATATAAAAACATATAAAATTAACAGTTAAAAACGACAAAATACAAATCTCAGCTCCACAATCTTAAAACCGGTTTCCGTTTCATCGTCATACCGTGTTTCCCCGAAAGTAAGACAGCGTCTTCCTTTCTTTTGACCCCCAAAATCCCCACTCACGGCTTACTTTCGGGGTACGGCTTACATGGGGCGACGGTGCCCCGAAAGTAAGACGAAAAAAAGACTTACCGCGGGTGGCATGGCGTGGCTTCCTGTCTGGGCGACGAGAGGCTCCCAGAGGGGCTCAAAAGGGGCCCGGAATCCTCCTCCTCTTCCTCCCAGCGGCGCCTTTCCCTCTCGCCGGTTCCGCCCCCTCCCTTCAGTGAAGGGAGGAGGGGCGAGCTGCCGCCGGCGAGGGAGAACGCACCGGCGGAAGTCCCGCCCCCAGGGCGACTCAGGCGCTTTTCCCCGCCGCCGCCCCGCGCGCCCGCGCTCCAAACACGCGCGGGGCGGCGGCGAAATGCGCCTGAGTCGCCCTGCAGCCGGCGCCTTCTCCCTCTCGCCGGTTCCGCCCCCTCCCTTCACTGAAGGGAGGAGGGCAGAGCCGCCGCTTCTGCGGCTGCCGGGATGCTTTGCCAGGGAGGGGTCTCCCGGCGGCACGCCCTTCCCTGGCAAAGCATCCCGGCAGCCGCAGAAGCGGCGGCTCCGCCCCTCCTCCCTTCAGTGAAGGGAGGGGGGCGGAACCGGCGAGAGGGAAAGGCGCCGCCCGGGCGAGAGGGAGAAGGCGCCCCCAGGGCGACTCAGGCTCTTTCGCCGCCGCCCGCTCGTGTTTGAGCGCGGGCGAGCGGGCGGTGGCGGGAAAGACGCCTGAGTCGCCGCGGCGGGCGGGACTTCTCCGCCCGGCGCTTTCTTCCCTCTCGCCGGCGGCGGCTCCGCCCCTCCTCCCTTCAGTGAAGGGAGGGGGGCGGAACCGGCGAGAGGGAGAAGGCGCCGCTGGGAGGAAGAGGAGGAAGAGGAAGAGGATGGAAGACGCCGCTGGAAGGAAGAGGAGGAAGATTCCGGGCCCCTTTTGAGCCCCTCTGGGAGCCTCTCGTCGCCCAGACAGGAAGCCACGCCATGCCGCCTGAGGTACGGCTTACTTTCGGGGTACGGCTTATATAAGCCGACCCCTCTGACGTCTTACAATCGGGGGTGTCTTACTTTCGGGGAAACACGGTAGTAATCCTTGATTTCAATTAAAGTTCGTCTGCGAATGCTTGCTCGAAAAGCCACGTCTTGACTTTCTTACGAAATGTCAGGAGGGAGGGGGCCGATGTAATGTCACTAGGAAGGGAGTTCCAAAGCCGAGGAGCCACCACTGAGAAGGCCCTGACTCTCGTCCCAGCCAGGCGAGCCAGCAAAGCAGGCGGGACCGAGAGCAGGGCCTCTCCGGATGATCTTAAGCATCTTGATGGTTTATAGGGAGAGATGCGTTCGGACAGGTAAGTTGGACCAGAAGCGTTTAGAGCTTTAAAGGCCAAAACCAGCACTTTGAATTGCCAGTGGAGCTGGCACAACAGGGGAGTTGTACGCTCCCTGAGTGCCGCTCCTGTTATCAACCTAGCTGCTGTCAGTTGGACCAATTGAAGCTTCCGAGCAGTCTTCAAAGGCAGCCCCACGTAGAGAGCGTTGCAGTAATCTATACGGGATGTAACCAGACTACTGTGGCCAAGTCAAACTTCCCAAGGTACGGGCGCAGCTGGCGCACAAGTTTTAATTGTGCAAATGCTCCCCTGGTCACTGCCGAAACCTGGGGTTCTAGGCTCAGCAATGAATCCAGGATCACTCCCACATTGTGAACCTGCATCTTCAGGGGGAGTGTAACCCCATCCAACACAAGCTGTAACCCTATGCCCTGTTCGGCCTTTCGACTGACCAGGAGTGCCTCTGTCTTGTCTGGATGTAATTTCAATTTGTTCGCCTTCATCCAGTCCGACACAGCAGCCAAGCACCAGTTCAGGACCAAATCAGCCTCCTTAGTAGTAGGTGAAAAGGAGTGACAGAGTTGGAGATCATCTGGAGAGGCCCTGCTCTCGGTCCCACCTCCTTCGCAGGCGTGGTTGATGGGGACGGGGGACAGGGCCTTCTCAGTGGTGGCTCCTCAGCTGTGGAACTCCCTCCCCAGTGATATTGAATCAGCCTCTTCCCTTCTGACTTTTAGAAAATAGGTGAAAACATATCACTTTGATTAAGCTTTCAGCAATTAGTATAGTGCAATACATGATTTGGTTTTATGTGTAACAAACATTGGAATGGCCCAACCTTGATTAGAGATAACGTGATTTTATAGCTTTTTTTTGTTGCGTCAGGAGCAACTTGAGAAACTGTGGGACAATGGTAAAGAAGGCCACGTTTTGGCCTTTGGGTTCCTGACTTTGTTGCCTCTTTCCTAGTGAAGAAGCAAGGTCAGAGCGGCATCATTTCGTGCATTGCCTTCAGCCCAACGCAGCCGCTGTATGCTTGTACGTCCTACGCCAAGACGGTGGGCCTCTATTCCTTGGAAGAAGGCAATGTGTTGGCTGTGTTCCAGGGGCACCAGGGGGGCATCACTCACGCACTCTTTTCCCCCGACGGCAACCACCTGTTCACTGGCGGCCGCAAGGTAAGGTTCACCTCAATTTTAGGGTCATCTTATCATGGTTAAGCAGATTTAAGCCTGTTTATTATTTTGGATGTGAGACCTTCCCAGGGAATATCAAAGGTCTTATGTATTTTACAGTTGCCTTACTTAACATTTCTCGCCCTGGGGGTTGAGACCCCTGGGGGGGTCGTGAGGGGGTCTCGGGGATCACCAAAGACCATCAGGAAACACGGTATTTTCTGTCGGTCATGGGGGTCCTGTGTGGGAAGTTTGGCCCAATTCTCTCTTTGGTGGGGTTTGGAACACTCTTTGATTGTAGGTGAACTATAAATCCCAGCAACTACAACTCCCAAATGTCAAGGTCTTCTATTTTCCACACACTCCACCAGTGTCCACATTTTGGCATATTGAGTGTCAGAGCTGGGAAATCTGAGCTTTGAGGAAGTTCAAATTCCCAGCCTGCCCTGAGGTGGCATTGACCTTTGTCCCAGTTCTATGAGAGCTGGACCGACCTTTGCTCTAGTTACTGAGGGACTGTGTTATGACGGAGTGGACGTGATGCAACTTCCAGATGCCTGCTGAGTCATGGAGGAAGTGAGGTAACTCCTTCTGGACACGGACATTGGACACTATCCTAATTATGCGAACTTAGAGCCTCATGAGGTCATATCCCCTGGACTATGGGAATTGCTGACTCACCCGGATATGGTGCAACCCTCCTTGACATTGCGTGGGCAAAGGGGGTTCGGGGTATATAAGGTGTGTTTGGGTGGTGGGACTTTGCTTTAGCTTCACAAGTTTTGTACCTGCAATAAAATCGTGTTGGACCGTGCTTCTATCTACGCGTGTTTCCTGACCGGAGTTGGAGAGTCATTACATTGAGTATCTCTGCCAAGTTTGGTCCAGATCCATCATTGTTTGAGTCCGCAGTGCTCTCTGGATGCAGGTGAACTACCAACTCCCAAACTCAAGGTGAATGCCCACCAAATCCTTCCAGCATTTTCTGTTGGCCATGGGAGTTCTGTGTTCCAAGTTTGGTTCAATTCCATCATTGGTGGAGTTCATAATGCTCTTTGATTGTAGATGAACTATAAATCCCAGCAACTACAACTATGCTATAAAAATGCTATAAGAGTTTGGTGGGCATTGACCTTGAGTTTTGGAGTTGTAGTTCACCTATATCCAGATAGCATTGTGGACTCAAACAATGTTGGATCAGGACCAAACTTGGCATGAATACTCAATATGCCCAAATGTGAACACAGATGGAGTTTGGAGAAAATAGACCTTGACATTTGGGAGGAAGGCTGAGGAAGGCTGGCGAGGGAGTCCCTCAAGGAATCCCGCCTGCCTTCCCTTCCTCCGAGGGCCCTCCTGCCAGGCCCCGACCCTTTCCCCCCGCGAAGGAAGGCCCCTTCTCCCCTTTGGGGCCCTTCCTCCCTGAGGGGCTTCCGGGGGGGGGGGGGCTGGGGAAACAGCCGAAGGAGGCGGCGCCCCGGCCCCTTCTTCGCCGTCGCCACCCGGCGCTTCCTCCTCCTCCTCCTCCCCCCAAGCAGCAGCAGCAGCAGGAGTTAGGCAGGAGGGGGAAGAAAGGGGAGAAGATACGTTTTCCCGTGGCACACCAGGTGATCGCTCACGGCACACTAGTGTGCCGTGGAACAGCGGTTGGGAAACACTGCTCTAGAAACTTTATTATGGCTGTCACAAACTTGGATTGGTTGAGACTTGTTGAAATATTTATTGAAAAACTATAGCAAAATGTGCTGCAGGATGTCCCACCCAAACACACTTAAACTTTCCCCGTGTTTTTATGATAGAACCAATTGGGAAATGACGTTTATAATCTAGGAACAAAAATTGTGCTTCACAGTGTTATGGATAGCTGTTGTTTTGAATCAGGCATGGGCAAACTTTGGCCCTCCAGGTGTTTTGGACTTCAACTCCCACAATTCCTCTCCTTTCTTCCTTCTCAACCTCTTTCTTTTATTCCTTCTTTCACTCTTTGGTTTCATTCTTTCTTCTCTCCTTCCTTCCCTCCCTCCCCCTTTCTCTACTTCTTCCTTTGTCTCCTTTCTTCCCTGTTTCCTTCCTTCTTTCACTTTTTAATTTCCTTTTCTCCTTCTTTCCTTCTTTACCTCTTTCCTGCCTTTCCTTTCCCTTTCTACTTTCTCTTCTTCCTTCCCTCCCTCCTTCCTTCTTTCCCTCCCTCCTTCTCTCTTTTCTTTCTATCCTCTTTCATTCTTTCCCTTTTCCCTCCCTCTTTCTTCTCTCCTTCCTTCCTGTCTGTTCTCCTTCCTTCCTTCTTTACCTCTTTCCTGCCTTTCCTTTTTCTTTCCTTTCTACTTTCTCTTCTTCCTTCCTTTGGTACCTCTTTCCTTCCCTCTCTCCTTCTCTCTTTCCTTCCTTCCCCTTTCCCTCTTTCATTCTTTCCCTTTTTCCCTCCCTCTTTCTTCTCTCCTTCCTTCCTTCCTTCCTTCCTTCCTTCCTTCCTTCCTTCCTTCCTTCCCTCTTTCCTGCCTTTCCTTTCCTTTTCCTTTCCTTTCTACTTTCTCTTCTTCCTTCCTTTGGTACCTCTTTCCTTCCTTCCCTCCCTCCTTCTCTCTTTCCTTCCTTCCCCTTTCCCTCTTTCATTCTTTCCCTTTTCCCTCCCTCTTTCTTCTCTCCTTCCTTCCTGTTTGTTCTCATTCCTTCCTTCTTTACCTCTTTCCTGCCTTTCCTTTCCTTTTTCTTTCTCTTCTTCCTTCCCTCCCTCCCTCCTTCTCTCTTTCCTTCCTTCCCCTTTCCCTCTTTCATTCTTTCCCTTTTCCCTCCCTCTTTCTTCTCTCCTTCCTTCCTGTCTGTTCTCCTTCCTTCCTTCTTTACCTCTTTCCTGCCTTTCCTTTTTCTTTCCTTTCTACTTTCTCTTCTTCCTTCCTTTGGTACCTCTTTCCTTCCTTCCCTCTCTCCTTCTCTCTTTCCTTCCTTCCCCTTTCCCTCTTTCATTCTTTCCATTTTCCCTCCCTCTTTCTTCTCTCCTTCCTTCCTGTTTGTTCTCATTCCTTCCTTCTTTACCTCTTTCCTGCCTTTCCTTTCCTTTTTCTTTCTCTTCTTTCCCTCCCTCCCTCCCTCCTTCTCTCTTTCCCCTTCCCTCCCTCCTTCTCTCTTTCCTTCCTTCCCCTTTCCCTCTTTCATTCTTTCCCTTTTCCCTCCCTCTTTCTTCTCTCCTTCCTTCCTGTTTGTTCTCATTCCTTCCTTCTTTACCTCTTTCCTGCCTTTCCTTTCCTTTTTCTTTCCTTTCTACTTTCTCTTCTTCCTTCCTTCGGTACTTCTTTCCTTCCTTCCTTCCCTCCCTTCTTTCTCTCTTTCCTTCCTTCCCCTTTCTCTCTTTCATTCTTTCCCTTTCCCCTCCCTCTTTCTTCTCTCCTTCCTTACTATCTGTTCTCCTTCCTTCCTTCTTTATCTCTTTCCTGCCTTTCCTTTTCCTTTCCTTTCTACTTTCTCTTATTCCTTCCTTTGGTACCTCTTTCCTTCCTTCCCTTTCTCTCCTTCTCTCTTTCCTTCCTTCCCCTTTCCCTCTTTCATTCTTTCCCTTTTTCCCTCCCTCTTTCTTCTCTCCTTCCTCTCTGTTCTTCCTTCCTTCCTTCCTTCCCTCTTTCCTGCCTTTCCTTTTTCCTTTCCTGTCTACTTTCTCTTCTTCCTTCCTTTGGTACCTCTTTCCTTCCCCCCCTCCCTCCTTCTCTCTTTCCTTCCTTCCCCTTTCCCTCTTTCATTCTTTCCCTTTTCCCTCCCTCTTTCGTCTCTCCTTCCTTCCTGTCTGTTCTCCTTCCTTCCTTCTTTACCTCTTTCCTGCCTTTCCTTTCCTTTTCCTTTCCTTTCTACTTCCCTTGCCAAAGGGAAAGAAGGAAGGAAGGAACGCTAGAGGGAAGGAGGGGGGAGTGCGGTGAGGGAGAGGAGGCGGGCCCAGAGCGGGACAACGGAGGATCTGTATTTTGTTAATTTAATGAATTTTTAGGGGTTCTTTGGGGGGATTTTTTAATTGTTGGTCACACTTTGCGTTGTGAGACGTTTTGCTGCCAAATTTGGTGGGTATTGGCCCCATAGTATTTTTGTTTTTAAGGTACTCACGATGACAATAGCATTTAGATGGATATAGATATAGATATTGTCGCTTCTCTTTCTCCCACATCAGGATGCTGAGATCTTATGCTGGGACATTCGTCAGCCCGGCCATGTCCTCTTCTCCGTAGATCGGACGGTTACCACCAATCAGCGGCTTTATTTTGACTTGGATCCGTGAGTGTACACAATTGTTTTCTCTCTCTTAACATACACGCAGCTACTAGACTTTTTGGGTGCCTATAAATGCTGTAAAGGATCCCAAGGCCCTGCTTTGCACCTATAAAGCCCCAGAGTCTTTTCCCAGCATCTTCAGGTACAGCTGGAAAAACAGCAGAAAGCTGGGAGGGCCAAGATTGGATTAGACCAGAGCTTTCCAAACCTTTCATGTTGGTGACACACTCTAGACATGCATCCTTTTGCACCGTGGTAATTCAGCTTTACTAGCAAACTGGGAGTTAAACCAACCCTTTATAAGAGCTTCATGCTATATAGATAGATAGATAGATAGATAGATAGATAGATAGAGTTGGTTATGTCAGGAGTGACTTGAGAAACTGCAACTTGCTTCTGGTGTGAGAGAATTGGCTGTCTGCAAGGACGTTGCGCAGGGGACATTGCCCGGATGTTTTGATGTTTTTACCATCCTTGTGGGAGGCTTCTCTCATGTCCCCGCATGAGGAGCTAGAGCTGATAGAGGGAACTTATCCACACTCTTCCCAGATTCGAACCTGTGACCTGTCGGTCTTCAGTCCTGCCGGCACAGGGGTTTAACCCACTGTGGTTCACACACACACACACACACACACATAGATATATATATATATATATATATATATATATATATATATATCGGCATTACTTCGTGAACGAAGATTCAGGAAGGACTCATCCCACGCTTTTTACAAGCACGTTGATGACTAAAAAGGCCAATCTGAGATAGGCAAGTTCGGTTGCAGAAAGCACAGCAGAAAGTCTCCTTGGGTGATGTTGTTTCCAAGTTGCGGTTCTTTCTGCGTTGTCGTTTCTCTTCGAGACCCATTCGGCGTGTCTTCTCGAAAGAGGCCGCAGCATTGTGGATAGTGCGTCTCCATGCTTCCCGATGTGAGGCCAGGGTGGACCACTGTTGGTGATCAATCTGGCCGAGCCTGAGATGTTGTTTCAGGGAGTCCTTATATCTCTTTTTGGGGACGCCTCTCTTGCGCTGACCCGTGGCAAGTTCACCGTACAGTAGTATCTTTGGGATACTATATATATCTTATATAACAAAACACAACATATCTGTCATCTATACACACACACATATGTAAGCATCATATAATGTTTACTGTCTAAGTGTTGCACTAGGGCCCTGAAGCCTCTTTTCATCACAAACCAAACACGGTCCAGGTAATCCAATAAGTAAAGTTTATTAAAAGCATAGCATATAAAAAGCAAGCAGATTCAAAAGAGGGAAACATAGTTCAAAAGGTTATTTCCAGGAAAGCGGAGAGTCCAAAAAATCAATTCAAATAAAGTCTACACAGTCAATCCATAGAGATAACCAAAGAAAAGGTAGCATAAATACAAGGCAGGCAAACTATGCCACACATGAACTGGAAGCTGCTGGAAGGAAGAGCAGCTTAAAACTTGAATACAAGAATTCCTAATACACAGGCCCCAAAACTGAGAGCTCTTCACCTGAATGCAGTGTTGCTCTCACAAGGATTGTACCAGCCGAAAACACTTTAAAAAGCCTGAATCATTCCCATAACATCATTACTCACGCACCTGCTTCTCTGCTCCTTATCTCTAAGTCTCTGGGAAAGGCGAGTCTGTCTTTGTTGCAAGCCTTGTCTCTGCAAATCCAGTCACTTTGACCTAGACCAAGGGTCGCCAAGACGGTGATCGCGATCGACCGGGTGATCTTGGGCCTCATCCGGGTGATCTTCAGACCCTCACCCGGTCAATGCGCGCCAGCAAGACGCACGCTCCCAGCGCCGCCTTCCTCTGCCCTGCAGTAGGCAACAGAGGCCCCAGCGGCTCCTCGCTGCCTCTCTTTCGCCCGGATCCATGGATCCGGACTAAAGAGAGGAGAGGGAGCGCGTGAAAGGCCTCCTCCTCGCGTATGGCAGGGCGGTGACAGAGGAGGAGGAGGCCCCACGCGCTCCTCGCTGCCTCTCTTTCACCCGGATCCATGGATCCGGACGAGAAGGAGAGGAGGGGCGAGTGGGGGCCTCCTGCTCTGTCGCGTATGGCAGGCGGTGACAGAGGAGGAGGAGGCCCCCGCGCGCTCCTCGCTGCCTCTCTTCGCCCGGATCCATGGATCCGGACAAAAGAAGGAGAGGGAGCGCGTGGGGGCCTCCTCCTCTGTCGCGTATGGCAGGGCAGTGACAGAGGAGGAGGAGGCCCCACGCTCCTCGCTGCCTCTCTTTCACCCGGATCCATGGATCCGGCGAAAGAGGCGAGGGAGCGCGCAGGGTTTCCTCCTCTGTTGCCGCCTTGCCATAGGCGACAGAGGAGGATTAGGCCCCCACGTGCTCTCCTCGCCTCTCTCTCGCCCGGATCCATGGATCCGGGCAAAGAGAGGCGGTGTGTGGGGGCCTCCTCCCTCTGTCACCTATGACAGGGTGGCGACAGAGGAGGAGAAGGCCCCCAGCGCTCCTCGCTGCCTCTCTTTCGCCCGGATCAATGGATCCAGGCGAAAGAGAGGCGAGGAGGCTTGCTTGGGGTTTCCTCCTCTGTTGCCGCCCCTGCCATAGGCGACAGAGGAGGGAGGAGGCCCTGTGCGCTCTCCTTGCCTCTCTCTCAGCCGGATCCATGGATCCAGGCGGGAGACAGGCGAGGGCAGCGCGACAGGGGCCTCGAGGCGCCATGGATCGGAGCGCCTCCCCAATAAGAACCAAACTAATAAGAAGCCGGCCGCGGGTGCACGCGCACGCGCTCGCGGCAGGTGATCTTTTCAACTTGGTTGCTCAAAAGTAGCTCGCATGCTGAAAAAGTGTGAGCACCCCTGACCTAGACAAACATTTGTCTCTCTCATTTCTTTCAGCCTGTACTTCTGGCAGGTTCCCATGGGAACGGTTATTGCTTTCTCCGGCCTCTTGGAAACTGACGGGAGATTGCAAAACATTCTCTTCTGGGCCCTCTGAATCTCTCCCCTCATCCCCTTCCTTCTCATCTGAACACTTAGCATCTGACCAGGCTATAGCAATAAGCAAAGTTTGGATTTTTTTTCCCTTTTCACTTCTCGTGACTCATCACAAATATCATTGTCAACAGATTTCCTTTTCCTATTTAGACACTTATCTATTTTAGTGCTAATTACTGCAACTCAATCAACAAATTGTGCAAATTATGAAAATTATA
The DNA here is from genome assembly GCA_030556195.1 of Anolis apletophallus. Taxonomy (NCBI): domain Eukaryota; kingdom Metazoa; phylum Chordata; class Lepidosauria; order Squamata; family Anolidae; genus Anolis; species Anolis apletophallus. Next base: position 147,359,889 of record JARBWK010000008.1, on the reverse strand, counting down.
ATGGTACCTACACTTGAACAATGCCAGTTTTCACATAAAGACCTGGCAAATGTTTGGAAGAAAGGTCATTCCTTTGGGCCATTAAACATTTAGGGAGGAGGGAGCAAGCTTGTTTCCTGGAGACTAGGACGCGGAACAATGGCTTCAAACTACAGGAAAGAAAGGAGATTCCACCTGAATATTAGGAAAAAACTTCCTCACTGTGAGAGCAGTGGAACTCTCTGCCCTGTAGTGTGGTGGAGGCTCCTTCTTTGGAGGCTTTTCAGCAAAGGCTGGATGACCTTCTGTCGGGGGTGCTTTGAATGCAATTTTCCTGCTTCTTGGCAGAATGGGGTTGGACTGGATGGGCCACAAGGTCTCTTCCAACTCTAGGATTCTATGATTTCTAAAATAACTAGCTTGGGGACCCGGCGGTGCCCGGGTTTTTTGAGGAAGGCATTGTGTGCCAAGGTTGGTTCCTATTAGATGTTTCTGTGGCTCGCAGTGGTCTCAGGAACTTAGTGAAGGTACTGCGAGTCCCATTGGCCATGGTCCAAACAGCACCAGGATGTAGAGTGGGTCATGGGGGCTCTGTGTGTCACATTTGGTCTTGATCATTCATTGGATGAGGGTTGCAGCGGTCTCGGAAGGTGAGTGAAGGTATTTCAAGTCCCATCATCTGTGTTGAAACAGCACCTGACATGAGGGCCTCATTTGGTCTTTCATTCATTGGACAGGGCACCAGTGAAGGTGTCAAGTCCCATCATCTGTGTTCTGTCCTCCTTGGAACAGTCAGGGTGTAGGGCTCTGTGGGCTCTGTTTTGCTAATTTTGGTCTGTATTGGTCATTGGGTGAGGGTCGCGTTGTGATGTGGGCCACTGGGCCCCTGCGTGGCAAGTTTGGTCCTTATCCGTCACTGCTGTGGGCCGCAGTGTCTGACTGCCTGAGGCCTTTCCTTTTCCCTCTGCATCACCTTAGAACAGTGTTTCCCAACCTTTTTTGAGCCGCGGCAGCCTTTTTACATTTGCAAAATCCTGGGGCTCACCACCAACTAAAATGACACAAAATGACACTCTAACACAGTAATACATATCGTTAATATGTTTTAAAAATATATTTATCCACTCAGTGTGAAACCTGGGCCTGTTTCGATGAACATAACATAGATATCCTGGCAGGAATGGCAGAAAGGCACAAACTTCCCACACAGAACTCCCATAACCTAGAGGAAATACTATAAGAGTTTGGTAGGCATTGACCTTGGAGTTTTGGAGTTGTAGTTCACCTATATCCAGAGAGCACTGTGGACTCAAACAATGTTGGATCAGGACCAAACTTGGCATGATTACTCAATATGCCCAAATATGAACGCAGATGGAGTTCAGGGGAAATAGACCTTGACATTTGGGAGTTGTAGTTGCTGGGATTTATAGTTCCCTACAATCAAAGAGCATTCTGAACCCCACCAATGATAGAACTGGGCCAAACTTCCCACACACAACCCCCAGGAGGCAAGAGGAGGTCTCTACTTGGGGAAAGGGAGACGGGCCTTCCCAATCCATGGAGAGGGAGTGACCAAGTAGACAACGGGTGGGGAGGGGGGTGTTTGTAATTTTGTGCCTTTATCGAGGTAGGTTTCTTAGGGTTTTTATACTTCAACACACTAGACTCCCCTTGAGGTTCCAATTTCCCACGGCACACCTGATGATCGCTCACGGCACACTGGTTGAGAAACACTGCCTTAGAATGTTGGAATGTGGATGGCCAATCGGAGTCCTTTATGCAAATACCATTTCAGTGGCAATCAATCCCCTCTGTCTGGGGCCATAGAATGTTGGAGTTCTGAGGCTGGCCAATCAAAGTCCTTTATGCAAATATTCTGGTGTCTTAGAGTGTCGGTGTAATGAGGCTGGCCAATCAGTGTCCTTTAAGCAAATAATCCCACAGTGGCAACCAATCGAAACACTGGCACATATTCCTCCCTCTGCACCACCACACCTCTGCACCGCCGCAAACACTGTCTTTTATTATATACATAGATAGATAGATGGAGCCGCAGCAGAAAATGCTGGGGAGCTATAACACCTGAGTGTGTTGCGACACACAGCTTGGAAAGCTCCAGGTGAGATGGGACAAAAGTTTGACAGGTATTTTCCGCATCTGTTGAATGTTGGTTGGTCAGAGTGGCCCCAGTGCTGTTCTTGTTGGCCATTGTAGACTTCATAGTAAAGACCTTTTCCTGCCACAACTTTCCAAAGGTACCGTATATACTCAAGTATAAGCCGACTCGAATATAAGCCGAGGCACCTAATTATACCACAAAAAACTGGGAAAACGTATTGAATTGAGTATAAGCCCGAGATGGGAAATGCAGCAGCTACTGGTAAATTTCAAAATAAAAATAGATACCAATAAAATTACATTAATTGAGGCATCAGTAGGCTAAATGCCTTTGAATATTTATATAAAACTGTAACTTAAGATAAGACTGTTCAACTCTGATAAAACCATTATTCTCACCTTCTTCAATGGAAATGTGCTTACGTATCTTTCCAATAATAATAGAGTAAAATAATAAATGTAATAAAACAATAATAAATACAGTATAATAATAAAGTAAAATAATGTATATAAAATAGTAATAATAATAGAAATAATAATAATAATTAGAGTAAAATAATAAATGTAATAAAATAATACTAATAACAGAGTAAAATAATAACCTTGACTGAAGTATAAGCCGAGGGGAGCTTTTCAAGCCTAAAAAAGGGGCTGAAAAACTATGCTTATATTTGAGTATCTATATATATATACTAGCTTGGGGTTATTTGTGAAGCGCAGCAGGATGTAGAGTGGGTCATGGGGGCTCTGTGTGCCAAGTTTGGTCTTGATCCATCATTATTGGGAGTTGCAGTGGTATTATGAAATTACTGAAGGTAGTCCAAGTCCCATCATCTCTGTCCCCCCCAAAGTGTAGTAGGATGTAGATTGGGTCATGGGGGCTGTGTGTGCTAAGTTTGGTCTGTATTGGTGAATGGATGAGGGATGCATTCTTTTTTGGAAGTGAGTGAAGGTACTTCAAGTCCCATCATCCGTGGTCCGTCTCACAGTAAACTGCACCAGGCTGTAGAGTGGATCATGAGGGCTCTGTGTGCCAGATTTGGTGTTGATCAGTCATTGGATTAGGTTTGTAGCAGGATTGGGAAGTGAGGGAAGGTACTGCAAGTCCCATCATCCATGTTCTCTCCCCCTCCAAACTTCAGTAGGATGTAGAGTGGGTCACTGGGGCTCTGTGTGCCAAGTGTGGACTTTCTCAGTGTTTTTTGGGGGCCACAGTGGTCTGTGGGAACAGAGGGGTGTGAAAATACTACAAATTCCATCATCCATTGTCAGTCCTCCCCCGAACCTCACCAGGACGTGGCCTGTGAAAGTGGCTGCCACATATCCGCCCTGGCCTGTGAAAGTGGCTGCCATATATCCTCCCCCAAACCTCACCAGGACGTGAAGGCAGTCATGGGGGTTATGTGTGCCAAGTTTGCTCTCGATCAGTGATTGGATGAGGGTTGCAGCGGACTTGGGAAGTGAGTAGAGGCACTTCAAGTCCCATCATCCATGGTCCACCCTCCTCCGAACTGCACCAGGACGTAGAATGGGTCATGGGGGCTGTGTGTGCTGAGTGTGGTCTGTATTGGTCCTTTTTGGTGGCTTCAGTGGTCTGTGGGAACCAAAGTGTTGGAAAGTACTACAAATCCCATAATCCGTGGGTCATGTCCCCCGACCCGCACCAGGACCTAAAGGGGGTTAGGGGGGTTATGTGTACCAAGTTTGGTGCAGGTCCATCACCCGCGCTGGTCGCTGTGGCCTGTGAAAGTGGCTGCCACATATCCGCCCTGGTCTGTGAAAGTGGCTGCTTCCACCCTTCTGCCCTCCCGCCCTCCGCATACACACATACAAACATTCCGTTTTATAAAGGTATACAGATATATTATTTATTTATTATTTCATTCAGTTTCTATGCCGCCACTCCCGGCGGGCTCGGGGCGGCTCACAACACAAGAAGGAAAACATAGCAAAACAGTGACACAATAAAAACAAGCATAAAACATCATAAAATATCAATAAAGTATCAATAAAATATCACAGTGGAAAACAGCAGATTAAAAACAACAACCCGGAGTAGGGCTCTAACAGGGGGGTGCGAACACATGGGCCTATACTTGAAAGGCGAGCTGGAACAAGTGGGTCTTGCACGCCCGCCTGAAGGAGAGCAGGTCATGGATGGCACGCGCACGCATGTCTGCCGGAAGGGCATTCCAAAGCGTCGGTGCAATTACCGAGAATGCCCTTCCGGCGGGTGGAGGTAAGCTTAGCAGCCTTTACAGAGGGGACAGCAAGGAGATTGGTATCCTTGGAGCGGAGTGATCTCGAGGGGCAATATGGGGAGAGACGGTCCCTCAGGTACGCTGGCCCCAGGCCGTGTAAGGCCTTAAAGGTAAGAACCAGCACCTTGAAGGTGATCCGGTGCTCGATTGGCAGCCAGTGCAGATCCTGCAAAACAGGTGTTATGTGGTAGCCAGCTGGCATGCCAGAACGGAGCCGGGCGGCAGTGTTCTGCACCAGCTTGAGCTTCCGGGTCACCGACAGGGGAAGGCCAACATAAAGCGCGTTACAGTAATCCAGTCTCGAGATGACCGTGGCTTGGATCACCATGGCCAGGTCGTTCCAGGATAGGTAGGGGGCCAGCCTCCTTGCCTGTCTGAGATGGTAAAACGCAAGCTTGCTGCCGTAGAGACCTGGGTCTCCATGGTCAGCTGGGAGTCCAGGTGGACCCCCAGGCTCTTTACAGAAGTCGATGGGCATAGCGCCACACCGTCCAGGGTCGGAAGCTGGACATCCCCACCACCCGGGCGGCCCAGCCACAAGATCTCCGTCTTCGCCGGATTCACCCTCAATCTACTGGCTCGCAGCCATCCAGTAACGGCTTCGAGTTAGTGTTGGAAATTATCGGGGACAGATCCAGGCCTGCCCTCCATCCTCAGAATGAGCTGAGTGTCATCCGCATACTGGTGGCACTCAAGCCCATAACTCCGCACCAGCTGTGCAAGCGGCTGCATGTAGATGTTGAATAACAGAGGGGAAAGAATGGCCCCCTGCGGCACTCCACAAGCTAATGGGGAGCCCTCGGAGACCACCTCGCCCCTCCTCACACGCTGAGACCGCTGGCGGAGGAAGGAGGTCAGCCATTTTAAGGCTGTCCCCCTCACTCCAGCCATGGCCAGGCGGTGGGTCAAAAGATTTTGGTCGACCGTGTCAAACGCTGCCGTGAGGTCCAATAACACGAGCAGCGCAGACCCGCCTTGGTCGAGCTGGCAGCGGAGTTGGTCTGTGATGGAGACCAGGACCGTCTCCGTCCCGTGCCCCGAATGGAAGCCGGACTGGAAGGGGTCTAGCCATGTTGCATCATCTAAGAAGGGCTGCAACTGCTCCATTGCTGCCCTCTCAACTACCTTCCCCAGGTACGGAAGATTCGACACTGGTCGGTAGTTGGAGGGAACCGCAGGATCTAATGACGTTTTTTTCAGCAATGGAGCTACCACCATGGAACGATCGTCCCAAACAGAGAAACCTTATAACGCAGAGACACCAAACTTGCCAACAGAAATAGGCCTCAGACAAGGTACATTTGTAGCAAAGAAACTCCCCCAAACCTAAAAGGCCCCCAAAACAACGAGTAATAAAAACCTACATTTCCCAGCATCCTCCGGGGCTGCCAACGACTCTCCCAGCCTCTACATTCTGAGAACATGATTGGCTGCCAATAAGGGCGGATTTGCATAGCTCCTGTACTGGCCAGCCAACATGAACATTCCGACCCATAATAAACTGTCAGAGGAGGATAAGGCAAAGGGCTGAGGCACAAACACAAACACCCAATTCACTTCCCACAGAAAATTTACACCCCTACAAATCACAGACCACGCCCAAAATTGACAGTAAGGCTTCATTAACTTAATTTCCCTGACTAGGCCTCATTTAATGGAATGCTGTTTACGCTCTGAATTGACAGTAAGGCTTCATTAACTTGATTCTCCCGACTAGCCCTCAGCTCATTGGACATTGTGTATGGCCTGAATTGACAGTAAGGCTTCATTAACTTGCTGTTCCTGACTAGGCCTCAGCTCATGGGACATTGTGTATGGTCTGAATTTACAGTAACCTACCTTGGCACACAGAGCCCCTATGACCCACGCTACATTCTACTGCAGTTTGGAGGAGGGTGGACCATGGATTATGGGACTTGAAGTACCTCCATGGATAATGGGATTTGTAGTACTTCTAAACCTATCATTCCCCACAGACCACTGTGTCCAAGAACCAAGACCGATAAAAACCAAACTTGGCAAACAATTCCCCCCATGACCCACACTCCATCCGACTGCAGATTAGAGGAGGACACACCATGGATAATGGGATTTCAAGTACCTCCACTCACTTCCAAAGTACCCCACCCACACACGCATCAACCTCTACATCAACACAGCAGACGGAAAGACAAAAAGCATTGCATATCCACAAGCTATGCAGAACGCCAGCAACACCACACAACAACAACTCCACAGGACTCCAACATCCCACCCACCAAAACAACCCACAACAACACAGCCATGACCCCAACAACACCATAACTAAGAACAACTCCAACCCTTACATACTCAGACTTCCTCGCATCTCCAAAATAGGGCACAGCAACGCGTGCCGAGTACAGCTGGTATACAATAAATTGCTTTTATTTTCTAATTGATAGCAGCCAAGAAAATCAATACAGTTCTAGGCTAAATTACACTGGACTTATGTGCTGTGGGAGTGATGGATTGTCATGATCCCTGTTGAGAATCTTGCAAACTTTCCCACGCTTTCCTTTGCAGGAGTGGGGTCTATTTGGTGAGCGGGAACACAGAAGGGCTTGTCTCTGTCTGGGACACCGCTCAGCCTCCGAGCAGCGATTCTCAGCCTGTGCTGCCTCCTGTTTTGCAATTCCAGGCCCTGCAAGACTGCATCAATGGAGTCAGGTACTTATTGTCTGTGGCAAGATGTCTCGTGACTTTTGTTGGATCTGGGAAGGAGGGTGGTTGACAGTTCCATAGGACCTCCTCTTAGTGTTCCCTGTAGGAATCTCTAGGTGTTCCAGTGCAACCCTATGGTCAGTGTTTGAAGAGAGGCCCCAGCACCCTTTGTTCGAGAAGTTAAGGGCAAACTTCAGCCCTCCAGGTGTTTTGGACTTCAACTCCCACAGTTCCATCTTGCCTCCTGCACTGTGTATATAATATAATATAATATAATGAGATATAACATTGATATTATAATGTAATACAATATAATACTACTACTAATAATATGATATAATTATATATTTTATATTACATGTAATATTACTAATATTATAGTGTAATGTTATAGTGTGATGTAATATATAATATTAATATTGTGCTATGGCAATAATATAATATATATACAGTATTTATTTATTTATTAGATTTGTACACCGCCACTCCCAGAGGCTCGGGGCGGATTACAGCAATATGCAAATACATAGAAGATAGCAACATAATAAAACAATAAAAACATAGTAAAAACGAGTAAAACGCAGGTAAAGATCACAAGTCTTCAAAAGCCTGCCTAAATAAGTGTGTCTTAAGTGTACAAATTTCGCAGAGCTCGTGTCTCTGGTGGCAAGGCATTCCACAGTGTTGGAGCGATGATAGAAAAGACTCTTCGTCTGGTAGATGTCAAGTGGAAGGATTTTACACTAGGAATGTTCAGAAGATTCATGTCTTCTGAGCGTAGTGATCTCAGAGGGTTATATGGAATCAGGCGATCCCTCAGGTACACTGGCCTCAGACCATATAAGGCCTTGAAAGAAAGAACTAACACCTTGAAAGTGATCCGGAATTCAATTGGTAGCCAGTGCAGATCCTGCAGGATTGGTGTTATACGGCAGGTCACGGGTTCCCTCGTGAGCAGCCGGGCTGCAGCATTCTGCACTAGCTTAAGTTTCCGGATCAGAGTCAAGGGTAGGCCAATGTAAAGACCGTTACAGTAGTCAAGTCTTGAGATGACCGTGGCTTGGAGTACTGTGGCCAGGTCGTTCCGGGACAGATAGGGGGCCAAACGCTTCGTCTGTCAGAGGTGGAAGAAGGCGATTCTGCTGACAGTGGAGATTTGGGTCTCCATTGATAGCAGAGGGTCCAAATGGACACCGAGGCTTTTTACTGATGATGACGGGCGTAATGCCTCGCCATCCAGGGTCGGCAGTTGAATTTCCCTATCTCCCGGGCGGCCTAGCCAAAGGATCTCCGTCTTCGCCGGATTCACCTTCAACCTGCTGGCTCGCAGCCATCCAGTAACGGCTTAAAGGCACAGATAGAAATTATTGGGTATGGAGTCCGGCCGGCCCTCCATCAGAATGAGCTGAGTGTCATCAGCGTACTGATGACACTCGAGCCCAAAGCTACACACCAGCTGAGCGAGTGGTCGCATGTAGATGTTAAATAGATGTAGACGACTCTTTTTCGCCTGGCTTTTCCAGTTGAGTAACTGTTATGCTTTCTATGTAGTTTAGCTTACTTTTAGAATTATTTTAGTGCTAGTAATGTTTTAGATTAAATCATTGCTTATCTGCTTTTACACCGTTGTTCTATAATGTCAGTTCTACGCATGTTTTTTACCTGTTGTAAACCGCTCCGAGCTTCTAGAGGGAGCGGTCTAGAAGCCGAAAGAATAAATAAATAAATAACAAGGGGGAGAGGATGGCTCCCTGGGGGACCCCACAAAGTAAGGGGGATCCCCCGGAGGCCAACCCTCCCCTCTGCACTCGCTGCTTCCGGTTGTGGATGAAGGAGGACAGCCAATCTAGAGCTGGCCCCCTCACTCCAGCCACGGCAAGGCGGTGCGTCAAAAGATCATAATCGACTGTATCAAATGCTGCTGTGAGGTCCAATAACACAAGCAGTGCCGATCCGCCTTGGTCAAGCTGGCAGCGCAGCTAGTCTGTGATGGAGACCAAAACCGTCTCCGTCCCGTGCCCCATAAGGAAACCGGACTGGAAGGGATCTAATCCGGCTGTGTCATTTGGGAAAGTCTGTAACTGCTCCATTTGTATTTACATTTTACTTGTAAGCCGCTCTGAGTCCCCTTTGGGGTGAGAAGGGCAGCATATAAATGTCGCAAATAAATAAATAAAATTCCTCTCAGCCGGTGGGATGCAGTGATTCAGAGAAGCTGTGATTCAGTCTAAGCAGGCGTGCCTCTTGCTTAGTAATGCCTCCGTCTGAGGGAGCTCTCAGTGTGAGAGAAGCCTCTCTATGTGAGAGATCACCTCAGTGGGAGAATAGGCCTCATTGCTACCGTGTTTCCCCGAAAGTAAGACAGCGTCTTACTTTCTTTTCCCCCCGAAAAGTCCCCCTATGACTTACTTTCGGGGTACGTCTTATATAAACTAAGACGTACCCCGTTCCCTGCGCCGCCCACGCCGCTGCTGCCGCCATCACGCCGCCCGCCGCAACCGGCCCATCGACGCGGCACACCTCCGGCGCACCTTTCTGCCAGGCCTCAAGGAAGGGTGGGGAAGAGAGCCAGAGGCGTGGCAAAGCGGCGCTGCGTCAGAGTGACGCGTCGTCGCTTTGCCACGCCCCTGGCTCTCTTCCCCCACCCTTCCTTGGACAACGGAATGGAAAGGGAAGAGAGGCAGGGGCGTGGTAGAGCGACGACGCGTCACTCTGGCGCGCCGTCGCCTACCACGCCCCTGGCTCTCTTCCCCCACCCTTCCAAGGGTGGGGAAGAGAGCCAGGGGCGTGGAGAAGCGACGGCGCGTCAGAGTGACGCATCGTCGCTCTACCACGCCCTGGCTCTCTTGGCTTTGTCCAAAGCCCCTGGCGTTGTCAAGGAAGGGTGGGGGAAGAGAGCCAGGGGCGTGGCAAAGCGACGACGCGTCACTCTGACGCAGCGCCGCTTTGCCACGCCTCTGGCTCTCTCCCCCCACCCTTCCTTGGAGGCCTGGCAGAAAGGTGCGCCGCAGAGGTGTGCCGCGGCCAATGGGCCGGTTGCGGCGGCGGCGGCAGCGAGGAGGAGGTACGGCTTACATTCGGGGTACGGCTTATATAAGCCGACCCCTCTGACACCCCCGATACGGCTTACAATCGGGGGTGTCTTATTTTTGGGGAAACACGGTAGTAGGCCTGATTGTGAGGTAGGCCGTTACGAATTGTGGAAGTCCAAAACACCTGGAGGGCTGAAGTTTGCCCATGCCTGGTCTAGATAGCTTTTGAGGTCCTTCTTTGAGTCCCGTAGTAACCTTTAAATGCTCTCTGCTCAGCCTCCACCCCAGCCTTCCTCTGCTGGCAACTGCCTCTGGTCAGCGCAAGTTCCCCAGCCTCTCGGATAGTGGGGACGAAGAAGAGCGAGATGACCGCCTTTCTGGCCACCCTACAAACCCTGGGGATAACTCCCTCCAACTCTGGTGGTGCGCTCCTGGGATTGGAACCGAAGCCTCCCAGGACATCCCTTGACTTTGCCACTCTCCCTCGTCTCCTGCTTTTCCTTGGGCCTCGGGTGCCGAAAGGAGTCCTTGCTCCTGGTTCTGATCGGCCCAAGTGTCCTTTTTGTATGTCTGAATGGGGCCTGGTGGTGGACACATGCCATGTGCTTGGATCAAAGAGCTTGTATCTTGGAATGTGATGCTGTTGAAGACAAAGGAGGGTGAATAGTTGGGCGAGTGGGCCTCCTCAAAAATGTACATTCCTCAAAAGACCCTCCTCATAAATGAACAGCAGAGTAACTTATTAGCAGCAGCGTGATCCAGCACCAGTAGCTCAAAGTAATAAAAAGATCAAAAAACACACAGGCTAATGTGATCTCTTCCATAGGAGGCTTTTCTTTATAGCTTGGGGACCCGGCGGTGCCCGGGTTATTTGAGAAAGGCATTGTGTGTCAAGGTTGGTCCTTATCAGATGTTTATGTGGCTCGCAGTGGTCTCAGGAACTTAGTGAAGGTACTGCAAGTCCCATCGGCTGTGGTCCATCCCCCTCCAAACAACACCAGGATGTAGAGTGGGTCATGGGGGCTCTGTGTGTCACGTTTGGTCTTGATCATTCATTGGAGGAGGGTTGCAGCGGTCTCGGAAGGTGAGTGAAGGTACTTCAAGTCCCATCATCCGTGGTCCATCCTCCTTGAAACTGCACCAGGGTGTAGAGTGGGCCATGAGTATTCTGTTTGCCAAGTTTGGGACTGGTCTGTGATTTGTAGGGGCTACAATGTTCTGTGGGAAGTGAGTTGGTTGAAGGTACTGGAAATTCCATCATATTTGGGCCATCTTGCCATAAACCGCACCAGGTTGTAAAGTGGGTCATTGGGCCTCTGTGTGCCAAGTTTGGTCCTGATTTGTCATTGGTGTGGGCCACAGTGTACTGAAAGTCCCATCATCCATGGTCTATCCACTCTCAAACTGCACCAGGATGTAGAGTGCATCTTGGGGGGTTTGTGTGCCAAGTGGGGTGTTGTTCTGTCATTGTTGGGGGCCTAGTCAGGAAAATCAAGTTGAGGAAGCTTTACTGTCAATTCAGGCTCTAATTAGTATCCCATGAGCTGAGACCTAGTCGGGAAAATCAAGTTAAGGAAGCCTTGTTGTCAATTTTGGGCCTGGTCTGTGAGTTATAGGGGCTACAGTGTTGTTTGAGAAGTGAATCAGGTGAAGGTACTGCAAACGCCATCGTTCGTGGCCCATCCTGCCCTAAACCACACCAGGTTGGGAAGTGGGCCATTGGGCCCCTGTGTGCCAAGTTTGGTCCTGATCCGTCATTGCTGTGGGCCGCAGTGACTGACTGCTTGAGGCCTTTCCTTTTCCCTCTGCGTCACCTTAGAATGTTGGAATGTACAGTAGATGGCCAAAGTCCTTTATGCAAATACTCCTTCAGTGGCAGGCAATCCCCTCTGTCTGGTGCCTTAGAATGTTGGAGTAATGATGCTGACCAATCAGAGTCCTTTATGCAAATAATCCCACAGTGGCAACCAATCGAAACGCTGCCACATATTCCTCCGCACCTCCGCATCGCCACAAACGTTCTCTTTTATTATAGTTATAGATAGATAGATAGATAGATAGATAATATGGTTGCACTATTTACAAAAACAAGGTTTCCATAACACAAGGTTCAACCTTCACACTGGAGATTCACACACAAGGCCTTCTCATACTGAGGCCTACCTCACAGTCAGGCCTACTAACAATGAGGCCTATTCTCTCACGAATAATAATAATACTTTATTTGTATTCTGCCCTATTTCCCCAAGGGGACAAGATAGGGCGATCTCTCACTGAGGCGATCTGTGACAACTTTGGGGACTTTGACAAAGTCCCTCACCAAAGGCTCCTAAATAAGCTCTTCAGCCATGGAATCAGGGGACAGGTCTTGTCCTGGATTGGAACCTGGCTAAACTGTAGGAAGCAAAGGGTGGTAATAAACGGACATTTTTCTGGGTGGAAAGAGGTGAGAAGTGGCGAACCCCAAGGTTCAGTTTTGGGACGGTTACTTTTTAATTTATTCATTAATGATCTGGATGTAGGAGTGAATTCTGAGGTAGCAAAGTTTGCAGACGACACTAAACTGTTCAGGGTAGTTAAAAATGAAACTGATTGTAAAGAGCTCCAGAAAGATCTCTCGAAATTGAGTGAATGGGCAACAAAGTGGCAAATGCATTTTAACCTAAACAAGTGTAAAGTCATACACATCGGGGCAAAGAACCCCAACTACACCTACCAATTGATGGGGTCAAAGCTTTCTGAGACAAACCAGGAAAGGGATCTTGGGGTCTTGGTGGACAGCTCAATGAAGATGTCAACCCAGTGCGCAGCAGCAGTGAAAAAGCAAATTCTATGCTTGGCATGATCAGAAAGGGAATCGAAAATAGGTCAGCAAATGTTGTATTACCTCTCTACAAATCTATGGTGAGGCCACATCTGGAGTACTGTGTACAATTCTGGTCTCCGCGCCTCAAGAAGGATATAACGGAACTGGAAAAGGTACAGAAAAGGGCAACAAGAATGATCCAAGGGATGGAGCGGCTCCCTTATGAAATCAGGTTGCAACGCCTTGATCTTTTCAGCCTTGAAAGACGGCGTTTAAGAGGTGACTTGATCGAAGTGTATAAAATCATGCATGGGATAGAAAAGGTGAATAAGAAAAACTGTTTTCTTTGTCACAAAACACTAGGACTAGAGGGCACTCCCTGAAGCTCCAAGGTAGGAAAATTAGGACTAATAAAGGGAAATATTTCTTCACCCAGAGGGTCATTGGGTTATGGAACTCACTTCCAGAAGAGGTTGTGACAGCTGTCAGCCTGAACAACTTCAAGGCAGGATTAAACAGATTCATGGATACCAAGTGTATCGGTAGTTACTGAAAAGGACATTCAAGTGCCACCTCGGAGTTGGTTGAGGTAGGCAGGATTTCCCTGGGTACTGGTTGTGGGGGGTCGGGAGCAGGTCAGGGTTGTTGCCCTCCCTTCTGCTCGAGATCCCCGTGTACAACTGGTGGGCCACTGTGTGATACAGAATGCTGGACTAGATGGGCTGAGGCCCGATTCAGCATGGCTCTTCTTATGTTCTTATGTTCTTAAGAGAATGCTGCCTATCTTCGCGACCGCATCTACCCGTACGAACCTGCATGTACCTTGAGATTGTCGGGGGAGGCTCTCCTCTCGCTTCCGCCACCGTCTCAAGCATGGTTGGTGGGGACGAAAGAGAGGGCCTTCTCGGTGGTGGCCCCCCAGCTCTGGAACTCCCTTCCTAGGGAGATCAGACAGGCTCCAACCTTGTCCATCTTTTGTAGAGAATCAAAAACGTGGATGTTCTGTCGTGCCTTTGATTAAGCAGTTTCCCCAGAGAACTATATTTCCTACTCAAACTATGCACTTTATTCCTGGCCCATGTTTATTTGACATTTTTGTGGGTATTTCCAGCCTCAATTCTTTTTAATCTGCACTTTCCACTGGCCCCTATCCGGAAGCATTGCACTAATTTGAGCCTGATCCCAACTTTGTTATCTCAGCCTTTTTGTTTTAAGATGTAGTTTTCATTGTGTTTATGTTTTTGTTTGATTGATTTTAATGCTGTTTTTATCTGTAACGTGGGCTTGTCCCCCCCCCCCCCTTTGTAAGCCACCCTGAGTCCCTTCATGAGATGGTGACGGAGTATAAGAATAAAGTAGTAGTAGTAGTAGTTGTTGTTAATGTATTTACATTTTACTTGTAAGCCACTCTAAGTCCCCTTCAGGGTGAGAAGGGCGGCATATAAATGTCGTAAATAATAAAAATAATCTCGGCATTACTTCGCGATCGAAGATTCTTAGGAAGGACTCATCCCACGCTTTCTACAAGCGCGTTGATGACTAAAAAGGCCAATCTGAGATAGGCAAGTTCGGTTGCAGAAAGCACAGCAGAAAGTCTCCTTGGGTGATGTTGTTTCCAAGTTGTGGTTCTTTCTGCGTTGTCGTTTCTCTTCGAGACCCATTTGGTGTGTCTTCTCAAAAGAGGCCGCAGCATTGTGGATAGTGCATCTCCATGCCTCCCGATGTGAGGCCAGGGTAGACCACTGTTGGTGATCAATCTGGCCGAGCCTGAGATGTTGTTTCAGGGAGTCCTGATATCTCTTTTTGGGGCACCTCTCTTGCGCTGACCCGTGGCGAGTTCACCATAGAGTAGTATTTTTGGGAGGAGGTGGTCCTCCATCCTATAGACGTGCCCTGCCCAGCGCAGCTGTGTTCTCAATAGCATGGCCTCAATGCTTGTGATCCCTGCTTGCTCAAGGACAGCAACATTCATCACATAGTCGGTCCAGTGTATATTTAGGATTGTGCGAAGACAGCACTGATTAAAGTGTTTGAGGAGTCGTAGGTGTTGGCGATAGGTGACCCATGTTTCAGACCCATAGAGGAGAATAGACAGCACGATAGCTCTGTACACACTGATTTTGGTGCTTTGCCTCAGGTGCTTGTTGCTCCAGACTCTTTTGTGAAGCCTTCCGAATGCACTCTATGCCTTTGCTAATCTGTGATCTATCTCTTTAACAAGCTTGGCGTCTGAAGAGATGATGCTTCCCAGGGAGGTGAACTGCTGAACGGACTTAAGCACAGATGTGCCTATGCTGACATGGGGATGATGGTGTTCTTCCTGTGGTGCGGGCTGGTAGAGGACTTCTGTTTTCTTCAGGCTGACTTCCAGCCCAAACAGCTCTGCAGCTGTTGCAAAGCAGGATGTGAGGCGCTGCAGGGCTGCTTCTGAATGGGCGACAAGAGCTACAAGCTGCTTCTGAATGGGCGACAATAATAATAATAATAATAATAATAATAAAATGTTTCTGGAACATGGCCAGACAGGTCAGAAAACTCAGCCACCCGGATAGGACATTTATTGGATTTTGTGATTGGCGTGGTTGTTCCTGAAAGGTGGAAATCATGTGACCATTTTGCTATTTACTGGACTACAATTGCCAGTATCCCTCACCATTTGCTATATAGCAGGCATGGGCAAACTGAAGACCTTTCAGGTGTTTTGGACTTCAACTCCCACAATTCCTAACAGCCTCAGACCCCTTCTTCCCCCTAGAATCATAGAATCCTAGAGTTGGAAGAGACCTCATGGGCCATCCAGTCCAACCCCATTCTGCCAAGAAGCCGGAAAACCACATTCAAAGCACCCTTGACACCTCTGTTTAAAGGCCTCCAAAGAAGGAGCCTCCACCACACGCCAGGGCAGAGAGATCCACTGCTGAACAGCTCTCTCTCTCTCTCACAGTCAGGAAGTTCTTCCTAATGTTCAGGTGGAATCTCCTTTCTTCTTTGAAGCCGTTGTCTTGTAGTTTGAAGACTTGCCTATGGTATCCATTGATGGTTTTATTCTCCATATCCATATGATGCAGTGGTTCTTTATTTATTTATTTATTTATTTATTTAAAACTACGAGTCTTCTCACCTCCGTAGAGGGACTCAGACCGGCCTTACAGCAAGGATTCAATGCTACTAATCTTATTATATAAAGGAGGTCCCGTCATGGAACGACCGTCCTAGGCAGAGAAACCTTACAAGGCAGAGACACCAAACTTGGCAACAAAAATAGGCCTCAGCCAAGGTAGGTTTTTAGCAAATAAACTTTCCCCCCCCAAAACCTAGAAGGCCGCCAAAACAACAATACAAAAAAACTACATTTCCCAGCGTCCTCCGCGGCTGCCAACGAATCTCCTGGCCTCTACATTCTGACAACATGATTGGTTGCCAATGAGGGAGTATTTGCATAACGCCTCTATTGGCCAGCCAACATGAACATTCCGAACCATAATAAACTGGCAGAGGAGAATAAGGCAAAGGCCTGAGGCAGTCGCCAACACAAACACCCAATTCACTTCCCACAGACAATTTAAACCCCTACAAATCACAGACCACGCCCAAAATTGACAGTAAGGCTTCATTAACTTGATTTCCCTGACTAGGCCTCACTTAATGGGATGGTCTTTAAGCTCTGAATTGACAGTAAGGCTTCATTAACTTGATTTCCCTGACTAGCCCTCAGCTCATGGGATATTGTGTATGGCCTGAATTTACAGTAACCTACCTTGGCACACAGAGCCCCTATGACCCACGCTACATTCTACTGCAGTTTGGAGGAGGGTGGACCATGGATGATGGGATTTGATGTACCTCCATGGATTATGGGATTTGTAGTACTTTCAAACCTTTCATTCCCCACAGACCACTGTGGCCCAGAACCAAGACCGATAAAGACCCAACTTGGCACACAGTGCCCCCATGACCCACACTCCATCCAACTGCAGTTTGGAGGAGGGCACACCATGGATGATGGGATTTCAAGTACCTCCACTCACTTCCAAAGTACCCCACCCACACAAGCATCAACCTCTACATCAACACAGCAGACGGAAAGACAAAAAACATTCACAAGCCAAAAAACATTCACATCCACAAGCTATGCAGAACGCCAGCAACACCACACACCGACAACTCCACAGGACTTCAACATCCCACCCACCAGAACAACCCACAACAACACAGCCATGACCCCACCAAGACCATAACTAACATCAATTCCAACCCTTACATACTCAGACTTCCTCGCATCTCCTAAATAGGGCACAGCAACGCGTGCCGGGTACAGCTAGTACAATATAAAACACCCTACAGCAATACAAGATTAAAATGCAAATAGGTAAAATACATATAAGCCAAATTGCCAAAATAAAATCATGTTCAACTCAGTCCACATATGTGGTCGCACGCTTTGGTCTGTAATCAATCTTAGCCATTATTCTGGGAATAATAAGAATAATAATAAATCTTTATTTCTAACCCGCATCCATCTCCCCAGAGGGGACTCGGAGCGGCTTACATGAGGCCGTGCCCGAACAACACATCGCAAAATATCAACAACATCGAAAAACAATAAACACAATAAAAGCAATAAACACAATAAAATACATCTGTGAAAACAACAGCACAAGTGAATCTAAAACAGAAGCGACAGGGCTGGGGGCCACATGAACATATAGAATGTTTAAAAACTCGGAGATAACTGGAGTAGGGTCGAAACGCAAAGGGTCACATAGGGGGGAAAAGGACTCACAGAAACGGGCGCATTTGGGGAGCCTAATCTCCGAAGGCCAGGTGGAAGAACCAGGTTTTCAGTTGTTTTCTGAATGCTTCATTCCATAGCCAGGTTTTCACTAGCCTCCTGAAGGACAAGAGTGAGGGGGCAGATCTGATCTCGCTCGGAAGGGAGTTCCACAGGCGAGGGGCCACCACAGAGAAGGCCCTGTCTCTCGTTCCCACCAGACGCACTTGCGAAAGTGGCGGGACCGAGAGCAGGGCCTTTCCGGATGATCTTGGTGTCCTTGATGGTTCATAGGGGAGAATATGTTCGGACAGGTAAACTGGGCCAGAACCGTATAGGGCAGTGGTTCTCAACCTGTGGGTCCCCAGATGTTTTGGCCTTCAACTCCCAGAAATCCTAACAGCTGGTAAACTGGCTGGGATTTCTGGGAGTTGTAGGCCAAAACACCTGGGGACCCACAAGTTGAGAACCACTGGTAAAGGGATTTATAGGTTAAAACCAGCACTTTGAAGTATGCTCGGAAGCTAATTGGCAACCAGTGGAGCTGGCGCAACAAGGGAGTTGTGCGCTCCCTGCAGGGGGGCGGTCTAAGGTAATTTTAAATGGTAGGCGAACGTTATTTTGGTGCCCCCAAAAAAAACATTATTTTGCCCCCATGTAAAACAAATATACAATTATAATATCACAATACCATTAGTAGTATTATATTGTATCAATGTATATACAATATATCATACCATACTCATACTATATTATATCATAATTATATTACACTACATTACAATATAATTATATTATAATATATTGACATTATAATACAATATAACATTCTATTCTATTATTATTATAAAACAATAAATAAAATTATTTATTTAAATAAAATTATCCTCTACTAAATATTTTCATTACTCCTATAAAACTCAAATAACCCAAAATAAAGTAAAATAAAATATGATATATTATTATTTTGTACAATACCACTTATACTGCAATATTGTTTGTAATCTTACATGTAATATAAAATATATCATTATTCTATTGTTATAGTGTATTTGTATTATATTGTATGACAATATTAAGCAGAACTGTATAATAATCAACAAGAAATGCAATGTAAATGCATCAAAATCAGAATATATTACCTCCCACCCGTCTCATAATTCATAGGAGTCTCCCATAAGTCCAAAATTAGGATCCCAATGGAAATGTAAATAGAAAAACAGCCAAAATGTTCAAATGAGGTCGAATACAGGCAGCCCGGCCTGGGCAAACCTGGGCCCTCCCTCCCTCTAGGTGTTTTGGCCTCCAACTCCCACAACTCCTCATAGCCTCAGGCCCCTCAGGTCTAGACAGAACTAGAGCCGAAGAAAGGAAGGAGGGATAGAAGAGGTCACGGAGGAGGAGGAGGAAAGCCCTTCATTCATTCCTTCACTTACACTTCCTTCACTGATTCTTTTCTCCTTCCCTGCAAATGCGCGCATGGCGGAGACAAAAGGAGAGGGGAAGCACTCCCTGCCTGCTTTGCTTACAGGCTTCTGCTCAAGGGAGCTACTGGGCATGTGCGGAGGTTTTCGCGGATGTGCAGTTGCTCCTGCGCTCAACTTCAGCTCTGGAGCAACTGCCCCTGCGCGAAAACCTCCGCACATGCCCAGAAGCGGCGTCGGAACACACAAGGCCCCCCCCGTCCCAGATGGCGCCCTAGGCGGCCGCCTACTTGGCCTACCTTGTAGGACCGCCCCTGGCTCCCTGTACCCAGCTCCCGTCAGTAGTCTGGCTGCCAAGCACTGGACTAATTGCAGCTTCCTGGCAGTCTTCAGAGGCAACCCCAACTAGAGAGGATTGCAGTAGTCTATTTGGGATGTAACCGGAGCATGAACCACCGTGGCCAAGTCAGACTTCTTGGTTTGGATATTGGAACTAGGACTCTTATGCTGCCTGTATTCAAATCCTGCTTTGTGCCAGAAATCCATTGGGTTGGATTTGGTGAGTCACACTCTCTCAGTCTCAGAGCAAAAACTTCCATTGGAGTTAGCTAATCTTGCCAAGAAAACCCTATGATAAGTTTGCCTTAAGTCAGAATCACAATAGGGGTTTTTTCCCCCTTCTCCAAATCCACATTCTGTTGAGGTTTGGAGCTATTTCTGTGTTGGAATCACGCAGCTCCCAATGTCACGAAAGGGGAATGAATATTCTTGGCAGGCAAGAATGATTATTAACAATTTTTTTTGTTCCTTCAGGTGAATTGAAATGGGCGGCTGAGTGTGTTTGGCCTATTGTTGCAAGGTTCACTTGGCACCGCAAGGGGGCACCTGGGTTCCTAGAAGTGGGCTAGGTTCTCAATGGTAGAACGGTGCCTTTGGGAAACTTTCCAAGCCTTTCCCCCCCTTTCTTTCTGGGAACTTCACCCACTGAGTCTCCTTGTTTTGGCAGAAGAAGTTGGGGGAGCGGAGGAGCTGGAAAGATCCTCCAAAAGGCGGCCCAGAAGTCTTGCCTTGGAGAGATATTCCAGGAATCCGAAAGGTAAACATCGCCTCCGAAAGTTTGGGAAAACCTGAAATAATTGCAGTGTTAACAGCTGCTGCCTGTACTACCATAGATGGATATGCCATCTGGACCCGGGGATTGTCTGCATTCCCTCTGAAATACCCACCAGTTTACCAGGCCAGAGCTGAGGGAAGTTAACATCAGAGTTGGAAGGGACCCCAAGGGTCATCTAGTCCAACCACATTCTGCCAGGCAGGAAAACACAACCAGAGCCTTGTTATGGTATATTTTATTTGATTTATGTATGTTTTAGAATGGCATCGAATTGTGCCGATTGCTTGCCGCCCTGAGTCGCCCTTGGGCTGAAATGGGCGGGGTATAAATGATGCAAATCTATCTATATCTATCTATCTATCTATCTATCTATCTATGTATATAATAAAAGTCAGTGTTTGCGGAGGTGCGGAGGGCGGGAGGTGCGGAGGAATATGTGCCAGCATTTCGATTGGTTGCCACTGTGGGATTATTTGCATAAAGGACACTGATTGGCCAGCCTCAGAAATCTGACACTAAGGCACCAGATTATTTGCATAAAGGACACTGATTGGCCAGCCTCAGAACTCCAACAATCTAAGGCACCAGACAGAGGGGATTGATTGCCACTGAGGAACTATTTGCATAAAGGACTCTGATTGGCCGGCAAAACAGAATGCAACTGAATGCTTGAGTTAGCCAAATGATGGGTTTTTTCCGTTGGAAATGGAATGTTCATTTTCTGGGAGGTGCGGAGGTGCCAAGGAATATGTAACAACATGTCGATAGGTTGCCACTATGGGATTATTTGCATAAAGGAATCTGATTGGCCAGCCTCAGAACTCCAACATTCTACGGCCCCAGACAGAGGGGATTGGTTGCCACTGAAATGGTATTTGCATAAAGGACTCCGATTGGCCATCCACATTCCAACATTCTAAGGGAAAGGCCTCAGGCAGTCAGTCACTGCGGCCCACAGCAGTGATGGATCAGGACCAAACTTGGCCCACGGGCCCAATGGCCCACTTCACAACGCGACCCTCACCCAATGACCAATACAGACCAAAATTAGCACACAGAGCCCCCTTGACCCACTCAACACCCTGCTGCTGTTTCAAGGAGGATGGTCCACAGATGATGGGACTTGAAATATCTTCACTCACCTTCTGAGACCGCTGCAACCCTCATCCAAAGAATGATCAAGACCAAATGTGACACACACAGAGCCCCCATGACCCACTCTACATCCTGGTGCTGTTTGGACGGGGATGGACCATGGCCAGTGGGACTTGCAGTACCTTCACTAAGTTCCTGAGACCACTGCAAGCCACATAAACATCTAATAGGAACCAACCTTGGCACACAATGCCTTCCTCAAAAAACCCGGGCACCGCCGGGTCCCCAAGCTAGTATAGAATAAAATTACAAATAAGCCAAATCGTCAAGATAAAATCATGTCCAACTCAGTCCGTATGTGTGATCAATAACTTTGTTCTGTGGCCGGCCTCAGGCATTATTCTGGGAATGCTTCATTCCATAGCCAGGATTTCACCAGCCTCCTAAAGAACAGGAGGGAGGGGGCAGATCTGATCTCAATTGGGAGAGAGTTCCATAGCTGAGGGGCCACCACAGAGAAGGCCCCGTCTCTCGTTCCCGCCAGATGCGATTGCGAAAGTGGCGGGACTGAGAGCAGGGCCCCACCAGAAGATCTGAATAGCCTTGATGGTTCATAGTTGAACATGTGGTGTTGTTGTGCTTAGAATCCTAGATTTGACAGGGGCACCCAAAGGTCATCCAGTCCAATCCTCTTCTGCCAGGCTGGATGACACCATCAAAACACTTCTGGGAAATGGCCATTGAGCCTCTGCTCAGAAAATCCCAGAAATCAAAAGAGTGATAGTTGAACATGTGCTGTTGTGCATAAAATCATAGAATTGGAAGGGGCACCCAGAGGTCATCCAGCCCAACCCCTTTTTGCTCAGAAGACATCATCAAATTCAGAGAAGGAGAGCAGGCCCGGATTACCCATAAGGCCACGGCCTAGGGGCGCAAGCCAAGAGGGGCGCAGTTCACACGGACCAAAAAAATACGTTGAAACAAAACCGCAACGTGCTGCATGGAGATGACTCTCTCTCAGGGGAGGGTGGGGGAGAGCGCTGCGAGGGGGTGGGGGAGGAGGAAATGGTGCCCCCTCGCCATCGCCCCCGCCCCCTTGTCAAGGAAGGAGGGCGCAAGGAGGAGGAGGTGGAGGGAAGCCCCTGGGGCCGCTGCTGGGCATGCGCGGCACCCAGGAACATGGTGGAGGAGGCTGAGGCGCTCGCGCCCTCCTGCGCATGCCCGGCAGCGGCCCCGGGGGCAGGGCTTCCCTCCGCCTTCTCCTCCTCGCGCCCTCCTTCCTTGACTCAAGGAAGGAGGGCGTGCGGCGCCACAAGGAGGAGGAGGTGGAGGGGTGTGGTAGAGGTTGGTTTGGGGGCGTAATTCCAAAGTGTGGCCTAGGGCAGTGCTTCTCAACCAGTGTGCCGGGGCACACTAGTGTGCCGTGAGCAATCATCAGGTGTGCCGTGGGAAATTGGAACCTCCAGGAGGGGGGGGGAGGGGAGAGAGTCTAGTGTGTTGAGTATAAAAACCCTAAGAAATCTACCTCGATAAAGACACAAAATTACAACCCCCCTCCCCACCCGTTGTCTACTTGGTCTCTCCCTCTCCATGCATTGGGAAGGCCCGCCTCCCTTTTCCCAAGTAGAGATCTCATCTTGCCTCCTGGGGGTTGTGTGTGGGAAGTTTGGCCCAGTCCTATCATTGGTGGGGTTCAGAATGCTCTTTGATTGTAGGGGAACTATAAATCCCAGCAACTACAACTCCCAAATGTCAAGGTCTATTTCCCCTGAACTCCATCTGCGTTCATATTTGGGCATATTGAGTATTCATGCCAAGTTTGGTCCTGATCCAACATTGTTTGAGTCCACAGTGCTCTCTGGATATAGGTGAACTACAACTCCAAAACTCAAGGTCAATGCCCACCAAACTCTTATAGCAATTTCTCTTGGTTATGGGAGTTCTGTGAGGGAAGTTTGTGTCTTTCTGCCATTCCATCTATGTTGTGTTCATCAAAATATGCCCAGGTTTCACACTGAGTGTATAAATACATTTAAAAACATGTTAACTATATGTATTACTGTGCTAGAGTGTCATTTTGTGTCATTTTGGTTGGTGGTGTGCCCCAGGATTTTTCAAATGTAAAAAGTGTGCCGCGGCTCAAAAAAGGTTGGGAAACACTGGGCTATAAGAAGAATGCGGCTACCATTGTGATTTTGCCTCTCCATCGTCAAGATTCGTTTCCGCCTGCCTCCTGCCGATGCCTCTTTCTGCCGTCCGCCCCACTGGCAGGGCCTTGCCTCGGCTTGTTCTCCTTCCTCCCTCAATATCACACCTTCCTTGCAGCCCAGCAGGTCTTTCTCAGCTTTGCGGCCTCATGTCTCTTCTGTATTGGGTCATTGTCTGTCTCTTTGCACGTCGCCGAGGACAAGGGCCAATTTGCTGATGAGTGCGCATCTCGCTTTATGTGCCAGGGAGGCACGGCTTTCGTGATAGGAGGCGATGGTCTTGGATATAGATGCAGAGATCCTTTGCTCCCACAAAGTATGGGCTGGTTCCTATGACACACACTGCCCTCGAGAACCTTTGGGGGCTTGCAATAATTTATTATTTATTTATTTACTTACAGTATTTATATTCCACCCTTCTCACCGCGCAGGGGACTCAGGGCGGATTACAATGTACATATACATGGCAAACATTCAATGCCATAGACACACAACATATATAGACAGACACTCAGAGGTTATTTAACATTCCAGCTTCTGGCCACCAGGGGAGCTGTCGTCTTCTCATTCTTTGCACACTTCCTGGAGATTTTTATGGCCTCTTAAATCAGTTAAATTAGCCTCCCCACAGAGTGGTACCTAATTTTTCTACTTAACAGATGCAACTGTCTTTCGGGCTGCGAAGGTCGACAACAAGCTACACAATTTTGGTCGGGAGCTCACTCCGACCCGGGCTGGCTTCGAACTCATGATCTTTCGGTCAGTAGTGATCTTAATGCAGCTGACTCCCAGCCAGCTGCGCCACAGTCACATGTTTCATCTTGTGTGAAATAGGATTCCAGTGCTCAGGGCTGAGAGATTCCTATGTAGGTTAAGTAGAGGCAGGATGGCCATCTGTCAGGAGGACTTGGATGGTGTCTTCCAGCTTGAAAGAAGGGACTAGATGGCCCTTAGGGAGCCCTTCCAACTCTGTAGTTATTCTATTATTAATAATAAACAGGAACTGGATGGCCATCTGTCAGGAGGGGTTAGAATCCTAGAGTTGGAAGAGACCTTGTGGGCCATCCAGTTCAACCCCATTCTGCCAAGAAGCACCCCCGACAGATGGCCATCCAACCACTGCTTAAAAGCCTCCAAAGAAGGAGCCTCCACCACACTCCAGGGCAGAGAGTTCCACTGCTGAACAGCTCTATGTCACAATCACAATTTGACCAATTCCCTGCAAAATGCCACCAGAAGCACTTTAACTACCTGTTGGGTTGGTCTCTCCACATTATTCTTTAAAACCCTCCTGCTAGATACATCCTGCCTCTGTTCACGTCCAGTGTTTATTTATTTTTAATTTTAATATATTACATGTAGTCCGGCCATTATGGTTTTAAACATTGTGTGTTATTGCTTATATGTGAATTATATTGATTGTATTGTCGTTTTATTTGCTGCTGTGTGGTTTTACTGATGTGCGATTGGGCTTGGCCTCATGTAAGCTGCCCCGAGTCCCTTCGGGGAGATGGTGGCGGGGTATAAATAAAGTATTATTATTATTATCAGGAAGTTCTTCTTCATGTTCAGGTGGAATTTCCTTTCCTGTAATTTGAAGCCATTGTTCTATTGCGTCCTAATCTCCAGGGCAGCAGAAAACAAGCCTGCTCCCTCCTCTCTATGACTTCCCCTCACCTCTTGATCCCTGTCCCTCATATCTCCTCTCAGCCTTCTCTTCTGAAGGCTAAAAATGCCCAGCTCTTTAAGCCGCTCCTCATAGGGCTTGTCCCACAGACCCTTGATCCTTTGAGTCGCCAAGGCAGAATAGAGCAGAATAGAGCATGACTTCCCTGGATCTAGACCAGGGGTCGGGAACCTTTTTGACTCAGAGAGCCATGAAAACAAAATATTTGGAAATTTATTTCAGTGAGAGCCATATAATAGACTGAATTCAACTAAATGTGTATATATACATACATGTGAGTCTATACGTACCTACTATGAGAAAAGAATTCCCCCGGCAGAATGACGGGACACTTCAGACCTGGCTCTGCAAAAGGCATGCTCAGGACTCTGGGAAGGAAGAGAAGATGGAAGGAAGGGGGAAAGAAAGACAGAGGAAATAAAGGAGGGAGGAGAGGGGAAGAAAGAAAAATATAACTATGGAAAAGAAAGAAAAGAAAAGCAGGAGAGAGACGAGGGGAAAAGAAAGAAGGAAATGGGAAGGGAAGGGTGGGGGAAAGAAAGGAAAGGAAGTGAGAAAAAAGTAAAATAATGAAGGGAAAAGAAGAAAAGAAAGGGGAGAGAGGGAAGTGAAAAGAAAAAGGAGAAGGAAAGGAAGACTTAGGGAAAAAGAATAGAAGAGGAAGGAAGGAAAGAAAGAGGGGGAAAAAGAATAGAAAGGAAGGAAGAGGAGGGAGGGAGGGAAAAAGAAGGAGAGAAAGAAGGGGGAGAAAGGAAGGAAGAGGAAGGAAGGAGGAGGGAAGAATGAAGGAAGAAGGAAGAAGGAAGAGGGGTGAAGGGGGAGAAAGGAAAGGGTGAAGAAAGGAAGGAAGGAAGGAAGAGGAAGAATGAAAGAAAGACGGAAGGGGAGAGAGGGAGGGAAAAGGAAGGAGAGAAGGAAAGGGTGAAGGGGGAGAAAGGAAGGAAGAGGGAGGAAGGAAGAGGGAGGGAGAGAATGAAGGAAAGAAGGAAGAGGAGAGAGGGAGGGAAAAGAAAGGAGAGAAGGAAAGGGTGAAGGGGGAGAAAGGAAGGAAGAGGAAGGAAGAGGAAGGAAAGAAAGACGGAAGGGGAGAGAGGGAGGGAAAAGGAAGGAGAGAAGGAAAGGGTGAAGGGGGAGAAAGGAAGGAAGAGGAAGAATGAAAGAAAGACGGAAGGGGAGAGAGGGAGGGAAAAGGAAGGAGAGAAGGAAAGGGTGAAGGGGGAGAAAGGAAGGAAGAGGGAGGAAGGAAGAGGGAGGGAGAGAATGAAGGAAAAAGAAGGAAGAGGAAAGAAGGGAGGAAAAGAAAGGAGAGAAAGGAAGGAAAGGAAGGAAGGAAGGGAGAAAGGATGGAAGGGGGAGGAAGGAAGGAAGGAAAGAGAAGGAGAATGAAAGAAAGAGAGGAGAATGAAAGAAAGACGGAAGAGAGGGAGGGAAAAGGAAGGAGAGAAGGAAAGGAAAGGGGTGAGAGAAGGGGGGAAGGAGGAAGGAAAGAGGAAGGGGGAGAAAGGAAGGAAGAGGAAGGAAGAGGAAGAATGAAAGAAAGACGGAAGGGGAGAGAGGGAGGGAAAAGGAAGGAGAGAAGGAAAGGGTGAAGGGGAGAAAGGAAGGAAGGAAGAGGAAGGAATGAAGAGGGAGAGCTGCATGCTGGGAAACCGAGGCCTGGTCTGCTCTGGAGAGCCACATGCAATCATGAAAAGAGCCACATCTGGCTCCCGAGCCATAGGTTCCCTACCCCTGATCTAGATACTAGGTTTCTATTGATGCAGGCCCATTGGCTTTTTGAGCTGTCGCATCACATTGTTGGCTCCTGTTCCCCTTCTTTCTCTGCACGAGGACGCCAAGATCTTTTCCACACATACTGCTGTCGAGCCAGGCATCGTCCCCCATTCTGTATTAGTCCAAAACACCTGGAGGAGGGCCAAAGTTTGCCCTTGCTGTAAAGTTTGCCTTGCTAGAAAGCCTGCGTCGAGCGTACACCTGACGAAACTTGATTCGATGGTGAAACAGCTCTGAATTGAGGCTCACATGGTACCCAAGGATCTCATCTTGGCCACAGGCATCTCTTGGGAACAAAGAGATCTCATTTGGGCTTTTGAAAGCAGGAAAGAAACACCTGTTTTTGGCCTTGAGGGCCAAACCAAGCTAAGTGTTTTGTTTAGGGTTTTTTTTTTTGTTTTGCTCCTGGCAAACATGAGAGGAAATATGATTTCACGCAGACGGAGCCTCGCAATTTGCTTCCCGGGGCCAGTTCAGTTTACACGGTTGCCAAGCGACCGTCTCTCGGTGGAAGAATCCACTTTGGGCCCATTAAGCGTCCCTATTTATAGGACAATAGAAGAAGGGGCCCAGGGCCAATAGGGGACGGCGGGCCTGCATCCGATCCTTCCCAAAAACCAGCCCTTGCATTTGGGGGGGGGGGGGATGGACTGGGTGCATCAGGAATGCAAAACTATCTTTTCCAGGTTAGACAAGCCACCTCCCAGATGAGGAGCAATTTGCAATGTTTGTAAAAAAAAAAATCAACACTCATGAAGCTGTAATTTGTGTGCCGTGCTGAATTCTCACTATATAGGGGAGGTTGTAAAATAGTTTTAAGGGGGTAAGCAATGAAAGGGGGGCTTCATTTCAACTTGCATGGTTTGCGTTCTTCCCAAACACATAAAGGGTGCCGTGGAATTATTGCAATTTGGTACCCCTTTTACTGCTTAATGGTATGGAATCTGCGGAGTTGCATTTTGGTGATATACCAGCACTCTCTGGCAGAAAAGGCTAGATAAACACTTTGTAAAACTACAACTCCCCCAGTGGCACAATTGGTGAAAGCAGTGGTCCTCAACCTGTTGGTCTCCAGATGTTTTTGCCATCCACTCCCAGAAATCCAGCTGGTAAATTGGCTGGGATTTCTGAGAATCATAGGCCAACACACCTGGGGACCCACAGGTTGCGAACCACTGGGTTAAACCCTTGTGCCGGCAGGACCGAAGACCAACAGGTCGGAAGTTCGAATCGGGGGGACATGGATTAGCTCCCTCTGACAGCTCCAGCTCCCCATGTGGGGACATGAGAGAAGCCTCTCACAAGGATGGTAAAACATCACAACATCCGGGCATCCAATGGGCAATGTCTTTGCAGATGGCCAATTCTCTGACACCAAAAGCAACTTGCAGTTTCTCAAGTTGCTCCTGACATGAAAAAAACACTAAAAACAACGGAATGTACAATTTAAACCTATATAAAATGATACAAACATGAAAATAGGATCCCACCTTGGGAAGTATACAAAATAAACAGTTAAAACCATGAAAAACCTATTAAATATTGTTTGCATATGACATATACCTGCATTGGTCAACCATTTCAAAGCTCCTTACCTGAGCGGTGATGGCACGATCATCAGCATAGCATACTTGGCTATTACATCATCATCATCATTATTATTAAAAATAATATATATTGCATTTATTATATACCTGCTTTATCCAAAGCATTGTATAGGGCTGCTGTGTTGTTGTTGTCTGCAAAATAATGACAATTTGGGAGGTATAAAGCAGCATTTCTCAACTTGGGGGTCAGGACCCCTTGGGGGGGGTGTTGCGAGGGGGTGTCAAATAGGTCAGCAGAAAACACAATATTTTCTGTTGGTCATGGGGGTTCTGTGTGGGAAGTTTGGCGCAATTCAATCATCGGTAGGGTTCAGAACACTCTTTGATTGTAGGTGAACTATGAATCCCAGCAACTACAACTCCCAAATGTCAAGGTCTTCTATTTCCCCTAAACTCCACCAGTGTTCACATTTGTGCATATTGAGTATTCATGTCAAGTTTGGTCCAGATCCATCATTGTTTGAGTCCACAGTACTCTCTGGATGTCTCTCTGGCATTACTTCACGAGCAAAGATACTTAGGAAGGACTCGTCCCACGCTTTCTACAAGCGTGCTGATGCTTTTTCGGAGGTTGGATGTGTCCTTCGAGCCTGTGCAATGGATTTTTCTGGTGGAGCGCAGCGTGCACAGAAATGGACTCACCCTTTAAACCAAAGGTTCGTCTGCCGGGGCCTAGCAAGCTTGGACGGTGGCAGCGAGGTCCTCAGGTCGTAGGTTTGGTTCAAGTTTCCTTCTCTAGATGGTTGACCTTACAGGGTTAGACGAGCACCATCTGCCCAGGTTTGAAATTAGTTTTCCTTCTCCTAGGATGATTGCCAAAAGGCTAGAGAGCCCATCCTGCCCGTTGATGCTCTTTGTCAGACCCTTCAGTTGTGACCTGTCTGGCATGGGAGGCCCTACCAGTGGCTATTATGCCACCGCCAGCATAACTCACAACTTCATTAGGGTACGCAAGCCTCTCCCCCACAATGAGGGGGCGCCAACGGAGAGGACTCTCTGGATGTAGGTGAACTACAACTCCAAAACTAAAGCTCAACGCCTGCTAAAGCCTTCTAGTATTTTCGGTTGGTCATGGGAGTTCTGTGTGCCAAGTATGGTTCAGTTCCATCATCAGTAAAGTTCAAAATGCTCTTTGATTGTAGGGGAACTATAGATCCCAGCAACTACAACTTCCAAATGACATAATCAATCTCCCCCACCCCCCCAACCCCACCAGTATTTGGGTATATGGGATATTTGTGCCAAATTTGGTCCAGTGAATGGAAATACATCTTGCATTTCGGAGATTTACATGACAATTCATAACAGTGGCAAAATTACAATTTGCAACACAAATAATGTTATGATCAGGGGCGGACCAAGCTTTTCCCGGGGGGTACGCAAAAAAATTGCCCCAGCGTGCATGCGCCAATCTGTGCACATGCACTGGCTCCAAAGCGGGAGCCAGTACGCATGCGCAAAAGGTCCGCGCATGCGGAAGCGCGGCCGGAACGCCCCGGACTGCCTAGCAAAGGCGCGGCGCACACCACGCAAGTGGAGTGCGGGCTGGCCGCGGAGCAGCGCGCCTGGCCGGTGGCAGGGAGCCGGCACAGCGGTGCCCCTCCCGGGTGACGTCGCCCTACGCGCCTGCTTCCTTTGTCTAATGGACGAACCGGCCCTGGTTATGGTTGGGGGTCAACACCAAATGAGGAACTGTATTAAGGGGTCGCGACATTAGGAAGGTTGAGAACCACTGGTATAAAGGGCCCAAACGACCACATGTAGTCCCCATAGGTTGCCCATTCCTTTCCCCAGCACTAAGAAGGGGGTTGGACTGGATGGCCTTTGGGGTCCCCTCCAACTCTATATAGATCTTCCTACTCCACCCTGCTCTGAGGTTTGCCCCCTCCTTCCTCTGCCTCTCATTCCCTTTCCTGCTTCTGCTTCATTAGGTGCCTGGATTGGCACTTTGTTGTCTTTTTGGGCACAGCAGAGGCTAATCTTTTATTTTGATTGTTGCTTAGATATCTCAGCGGGCTTCTCCCTCTTCCAGGACTGAAATCTGCCATTCCGGTTTGAAAGCCTCGGAGAATAGAGTTCTGTGTTGATAGTTTTGGGGATCTAGACTTCGCATTGCATCGCTGGCCTTGTCGAAGCAGAAATATATGTTATTATTTCCCTGTTTCTGCAAGCAGCAATAGAAGAGGCATATACCGCCTTGAGTCGCCGACTGGCTGAGAAAGGCGGTATACAAATACAGTAAATAAATAAATATAAATCTAGGGAAGGACACTCTCACCTTTCAAATCCTGCCACAATGCTATGATTTCTGGAAAGTCTCCACACCTTATGCTGACCGCATCGCAAGGCCAGATTTGCTCAGAGAGCTTTTGCCTTTGTTTTCCTCTGAGGCTGAAATAGAGTCTCCTATTAGGCTTCTCTGGCTGAGTAAGCCAATTCGAACCCTGGTCTCCAAACGCTGCGTTTTGCCTCTTTTAGGTCTAGGTTGCTTTGGACTCCAGGCATGATAAGGCTTTGCATGATTTCCTTCCTGTGCAATCTGTGCCAAACGGAACGAGAAATTGCACTATTTTGCATAAATTATCACTTTGGAAGAAAAAAAAAGCGCAATGCCTTTTGTCGAGCTGTAAAAACCGGTGACACAAATCTACAAAATGTTCTCGATGGAGCACATTCAAAGGGCACATCTACACAGCAGAATTAATGCAGTTTGACACCACTTTAACTCCCACTTCTCAATGATATAGGATCCTGGGAGTTGTAGTTTTACAAGGTCTTTAGCCTCCAGCTTGGGGACCTGGCGGTGCCCGGCTTGGTTGAGAATGGCATTGTTTGTCTGTGCTCCAAGTTTAGTCTATATCCAATGTCACCTGGGTTTAGTGGGTGCGGGTGAACTATAACTCCGATATGCAAGTCCCATTGTCCACGGCCCGTCCTCCTCCAAACTGCACTAGTATTTAGAGTGGGTCATGCCGGAGTCTGTGCTCCAAGTTTAGTCGATATCCATTGTCACCTGGGTTTAGTGGGTACGGGTGAACTATAACTCCGATATGCAAGTCCCATTGTCCACGGCCCGTCCTCCTCCAAACTGCACTAATATTTAGAGTGGGTCATGCCGGGAGTCTGTGCTCCAAGTTTAGTCTATATCCAATGTCACCTGGGTTTAGTGGGTGCGGGTGAACTATAACTCCGATATGCAAGTCCCATTGTCCACGGCCCGTCCTCCTCCAAACTGCACTAGTATTTAGAGTGGGTCATGCCGGGAGTCTGTGCTCCAAGTTTAGTCTATATCCAATGTCACCTGGGTTTAGTGGGTACGGGTGAACTATAACTTCGATATGCAAGTCCCATTGTCCACGGTCTGTCATCCCACAAACTGCTCCAGAAAATAGAGTGGGGCATAGGAGTTCTGGGTGCCAAGTTTGGTCCTGATCTGTCATTGGTTTGGGCCGCAGTGGTCTCAGGAAATGAGTGAAGATACCACAAGTCCCATTGTCCATCGTCTGTCAGCCCACAATCTGCTCCAGAAAATAGAGTGGGGAATGGGAGCTCTGTGTGCCAAGTTTGGTCCTGATCTGTCATTGGTTTGGGCCGCAGTGGTTTCAGGAAATGAGTGAAGGTACTGCAAGTCCCATCGTCTATGATCCATCCTCCTCCAAACCGCACCAGGATGTCGAGTTGCTCATGGGGGCTCTGTAAGCCAAGTTTGGTCCTGATCCATCATTGGTTTTGGTCGCAGTGGTCTCAGAAAATGGTCTCTTGAAGATATTTCTTTAAATTCAAAACTTTTATATCCCGATCAAGGTCCATGCCTACCAAACCCTTCCAATATTTTCTGTCGGTCTTGAGAGTTCTGTGTGCTAAGCTTGGTTCAATTCCATCGTTGGTGGAGTTCAGAATGCTCTTTGATTGTAGGTGAACTATGAATCCCAGTAACTCCAACTCCCAAATGACAAAATCAATCTCCCCTCCCAACCCCACCAGTGTTCAAATTCGTGCGTATTGGGTATTTGTGCCAAATTTAGTCCAGTGAATGGAAATATACCTCGCATATCACATATTGACATTATGATCCATAACAGTAGCAAAATTGCAGTTATGAAGTAGCAATGAAAATAATGTTATAGGTGAGGGGTCACCGCAACATGAGGAACTTTATTTATGGGTCGCGGCATTAGGAAGGTTGCTATCACAAATAGGCCTCTGTCTTCCTTTCTCTATTACAGAGGTTGAGAACCCTTTTGACTCAGAAAGCCATGAAAGCAAAATATTTGGAAATGTATTTCAGTGAGAGCCATATAGTATATATAATATATTTTAAGACCGAATTCAACTCAGTGTGAGTCTATACGTACATACTATGAGAAAAGGATTCCCCCGGCAGAATGACAGGACACTTTAGACCTGGCTCTGCAAAAGGCATGATCAGGACTCTGGGAAGGAAGAGAAGACGGAAGGAAAGGGAAAGAAAGAAAGTCAGAGAAAAAAGGAGGGGGGGAGGAGAGGAAATAAGAAAAGAAGAACGAACTATGGAAAAGGAAGAAAAGAAAAGCAGGAGAGAGACAAGGAGGGGAAAAGAAAGAAGGAAATGGGAAGGGAGGAAAGGAAAGGAAAGGGTGGGGAAAAGAAAGGAAAGGGAGTGAAGAAAAAAGTAAAATAATGAAGGGAAAAGTAAGAAGGGGGAGAGAGGGAAGTGAAAAGAAAGGAAGGAGAAGGAAAGGACAACTTTGGGGAAAGTATAGAAGAGTTAGGAAAGAAGAGGGAGGGAGAATGGAGGAACGAAGGAAGGGGAGAGGGAGGAAAAGGAAGGAGAGAAGGAAAGGGTGAAGGGGAGAAAGGAAGGAAGGAAGGAGGAGGGGAAGAAAGAAGGAAGGAGGGAGAGGGAGAATGGAGGGAAAGAAGGAAGGGGAGAGAGGGAGGAAAAGGGGAGGAGGAAGGAGAGAAGGAAGGGGAAGAAAGGAAGGGGAGAATGGAAAAGGAAGGAAGGAAGAGGAAGGAAGGAAGAGGGAGAATGGAGGAAAGAAGGAAGGGGAGAGGACATTTGCGGCGCATTTGTGTCACTCCTCCCCGCTGCATACTGGGAAACCGAGGCCCGGGCTGCTCTGGAGAGCCAGAGTCAATCATGAAAAGAGCCACATCTGGCTCCCAAGCCATAGGTTCCCTACCCCTGCTCTTTTATTAGAAACGGCAGAACTTGACTCCCTTACGAAGACAGGAGTGCCTCTGTGCATGCACAGAGGACATACCAATCCAATACCTTCCATGACTGTATAGCCCATCATTCCTCTTGAAGATATTTCTTTAAATTTAAAACTTTTATATCCCGATCTTCTCTACCTCCGTACAAATTGCAAAACTTGACCCCCTTACGATTGAGGAGTGCCTCTGTGCATGTGCAAAGGGCATGCCAATCCCCCACAACTGTATTAGAAAATGAAGTCCAACGTCCTTGCCCCTTCCTCTCCTTGCATTTCATTGGAACCTCTCCTTCCCAAGCATCCCCCCCCCCCCACCAACTAAAATATAATGTCGTGGCGACATGGCTCTTCCCAGTTGGGAAGATTAGCTTTGTCCTTTACCTGGTCTCACCTCGGGATGCCTGGCCATTTGGATGCAAATTGCCCATGAATATGCTCAGAGGCAGGCTTGGCAAAGGCTTCCCTGCTGGTGGCCCAGAGTGGAGGCATAAAACCCGCTGGACCCCACTGAGAAAGACAAGGCCCCCCTTTTTCTCCCCTTTGGAGAGAGAGAGAGAGAGAGAGAAAACATGTTTAATGCATGCAGGAAAAAGCCAAAAGAGACAAATAAGACGTAGTCGAGGAAGAGGAAAGCAGGTTTCTACTTTACTATAAGGAAATGCACTCCACATTCGGTGCATTTAAGGGCACCGGACCCCCTTGAAAGTGAAAAACCCACATATAAATTGCTGTTTTCCCCTCTCTATACTTTTAAAGGAAATGTTATGTCTTCCAGCATAACTCTATGGTTGAATTTGGCTGGAATCCAACCATAGAATCGCACTGTACTCCAAACAGCACCAGGATGCAGAGTGGGTCATGGGGGCTCTGTGTTTGGTCTGTATTGGTCATTGGATGAGGGTCGCATTGTTTTCAGGAACTGAGTGAAGGTACTGCAAATCCCATCATCCGTGGTACGCCCTTCTTCAAACTGCAGCAGGATGCAGAGTGAGTCATGGGAGCTCTGTGTGCCAAGTTTGTAGAGGCTGGCCGATCCGAAACCACAGTGGGAGCCATTCCTGACAGCCTGAGGGCCTTTCCTTTTCCCTCTGTGCCTCCTAAGAGTGTTGGTATGTTGGTGGTGGCTGGCCAATCATGAGTCTATATGCAAAATCTCCCTCAGTAGCAACCAGTTCCCTCTCTGCCTCCTTGGGGTGGTGGAATGTTGGTGGTTGGCCAATCAGAGGCATTATGCAAATAATATCACAGTGGCAACCAATCGAAACACTGCCACATATTCCTACACACCTCCCGTCCTCCGCAAACACTGACTTTTATTATATACATACATAGATAGATTATTATGTCTTTTAATATATGTATGTTAATAGTCTTGTTTGATCTATGTATTTTTACGTATTGTACCCCATTCTGAGCCAATCAGGAGAGGCGGATGACTATTATTATTATTATTACTACTACTACTATTACTGAAGGAGCTGGGGGAGGGGATGGCCGGTCTGAGTCCCTCTTCGGAGGTGAAAAGGCCGGGGCATAAAAGTTTTAAATAAATAAATAAATAAATGGCCGACAGGGAGCTCTGGCGTGGGATGGTCTATGAAGTCACGAAGAGCCGGAAGCAACTGAACGAATGAACAACAGAAAAGAAATATTGCTATTATTATGATTATCGTCTCTAGAAATCTCTAGATATTTCTTTGATTATAAGGCACCGTTTCTTTGGGAAAGGAATGACCTTGTTAGAAATCATAACCTTTTGGCAAAATGATGCCGTAACCCTTCGGAAAATGACATTCACCATAACCTTTTGGCAAATGGAATCTCCCTGAGAAGAGTTAAAGACTTGCTTGAATCAGCCTTCTCCCCAATGGCAAATATCCACCAGCATTCATGCCAGGCAATTAGGTTTCTCAGTTGTTAGACTGATATACCTAGATATCTCTTTGAACTGTTAGGGACAAAGATACGCCAATGACTCCTCCCCCCCTCTCTCTCCGTGTGTGTGTGTGTGTGTGTGTGTGTACACACACATATCTATATAAATAAAAATTTAATGTTCATTTGTGGGATTAACATAACTCAGAAACCACTGAACGAATTGACACCATATTTGGACACAAGACACCTCTCAGGCCAATGAGTGACCATCACATAAAATCATAAAAACACGGTGTATGTCTTTTAATGGTACTGTGTTTTCTTTATGTGTTTCAGGACTCTTGTGTCCCACTGCAAGCTGTGAGGAGAGGCGAGTAACAAATAAATAGTATTGTTGTTATTGCTACTTCTAATACGATTACTTAGGGCATTGCTGTCCAACTTCTTCTGGCCCAAGGGCCGGAAGAAGTGTCACTGATCACCTGGGGGGCCGTAGGTGATCAGTGAGTGGGGGGTGGGGCCGATCGTGGGGGCGGGGTGGGGGTGGGGCCACTCGCGGGGGTGGGGCCACTCGCTCACGTAGCCCCACCTCTTTCCCCCCGTCCGCGCCCTTGCCCCGATCCCGAGCACTGGCGCGCGGGGGGAAAGAGGGACGAAGGAGGAGGCAATCAGCTGACAGCCTCCTCCTTCGTCCCTCTTCTTTCCCCCCGCCCCCGCCCTTGCCCCGATCCCGAGCGTGGGGAGGGGAAGGAGGAGGGGCAAAGGAGGAAGAAGGCAGCCAGCTGATTTCCTCCTTCGCCCCTCCTCCTCCCCCGCGGACGCGCCGCGGCTCCGATCGCGAGCCGCGGGGAGGGGAAGGAGGAGGGGCGAAGAAGGAGGAGCTGGCTCCCTCCTCCCTGCCCCGCCTCCTCCTCCCCCCTCCCCCCACCGCCTTTTTTTGAATTTTTTTTAAAAAAGAAATCTTGCAGGAGGGTAGCGGGGGCCGTGTCCAACAGGCTGGGGGGGGCGTATACGGCCTGCGGGCCGCCTGTTGGACAGCCCTGGCTTAAGGCATACTGACGCAAAGCACCAAAATCAGTCTGTACAGAGCTATCATACTGTCTATTCTCCTCTATGGGTCTGAAACATGGGTCACCTATCGCCAACACCTACGACTCCTCGAGCGCTTTCATCATCGCTGTCTTTGCACAATCCTAAATATACACTGGACTAATGTGACTAATGTTGCTGTCCTTGAGCAAGCAGGGATCACCAGCGTTGAGGCCATGCTATTGAGAACACAGCTGCGCTGGGCAGGGCACGTCTCTAGGATGGAGGACCATCGCCTCCCAAAGATACTACTGTACAGTGAACTCGCCACGGGTCAGCGCAAGAGAGGCGCCCCCAAAAGAGATATAAGGACCCCTGAAACAACATCTCAGGCTCGGCCAGATTGATCACCAACAATGGTCCAACCTGGCCTCACATCGGGAGGCATGGAGACGCACTATCCACAATGCTGCAGCCTCTTTCGATGAGACACGCCAAATGGGTCTCGAAGAGCAATGACAACGCAGAAAGAACCGCAACTTGGAAACAACATCACCCAAGGAGACTTTCTGCTGTGCTTTCTGCAACCGGACTTGCCTATCTCAGATTGGCCTTTTAGTCATCAACGCGCTTGTAAAAAGCGTGGGATGAGTCCTTCCTAAGAATCTTCGTTCGCGAAGTAATGCCGAGAGAGAGGCTACTGGTGTAATTCCACGCTGAAGAATTCTTGCGGTTTGATGTCACTTTTAACTCCCATGGCTTAATGCAGTGTTTCCCAACCTTTTTTGAGCCGCGGCACACTTTTAACATTAAAAAAATCTGGGGGCACACCACCAACCAAAATGACACAAAATGACACTCTAACACAGTAAAGAACGGCTGGGGGATAGTGGCCTGCTGGGAGCAGCTGCTGGGAGTGCCAAAGCCAGGGGAGGGGTGGAGCCAGGCAGTGCCATGCCCTGCCCCTCCCCTGTCTTCACCTCTCTAGCAGCTGCTCCAGCCTTGAGGGGCAGTGCCAAGCCAGCGGTGCCAGAGCCAGGACAATGGTGGCTTCGCACTGTCTCCTCAAGGCTGGAGCAGCTGCTGGGAGTGCCAAAGCTGGGGAGGGGGCGGAGCCAGGCCGTGCCATGCCCCGCCCCTCCCCCCAGCTTCAGCTCTCCCACGGAGGAGCATGAGCGGTGGATGGGCTTCAGTGGGCGGGCTCCTCCACGCGGCTTCAGCAAGCGAGGGTGAGAGTCATGGCGGATTGGAGGCTGGCTGGAAAACTGCCAAAGGAGGCGGCGCCTGGCCCCTTTTTTCCTTCCCACCCAGCCCTTCCTCCTCTTCCCCAAGCAGCAGGAGTTCGGCAGGAGGAGGGGGGAAGGAAGGGGGGCAGAGAGCTTTTCTCGTGGCACAGCAGGAGGTCCGTCACGGCACACTAGTGTGCCACGGCACACTGGTTGAGAAACACTGGCTTAATGCAATGGAGTATGGGAGTTGTATTGTGGAGCCATAATAGTTAAAGTGGTGTCAAGCTACATTCATCCTACAGCGTAGATGCACCTATAGCCCTATTCTCTTAAACACCTTTGCAGAAGCATACGAGAAGCTCGGCTTGTCATTGAACATCGAGAAAACCAAAGTGCTCTTCCAGCAGGCACCAGCCAATCCCGCTCCAATGCCAGAAATACAGGATAATAATAATAATAATCATCCTTATTTATACCCCACCACCATCTCCCCAAAGGAGACTCGGGGCAATAGTAATAATAGTAATAACAGTGTAACAATAGAAAATACAGTTACGGAGCATCCCTTTGGGAGGACTGGCATGCCCTTTGCGCATGCTCAGAGGCACTCCTGCCTTGGCCTTGTATCTGCCTGGGATAGAAGACAAAAAGAGATGAATACCAATGCTTCTCAGGTGGGC
Source organism: Anolis apletophallus (assembly GCA_030556195.1). Taxonomy (NCBI): domain Eukaryota; kingdom Metazoa; phylum Chordata; class Lepidosauria; order Squamata; family Anolidae; genus Anolis; species Anolis apletophallus. The sequence goes on along the minus strand of JARBWK010000008.1, from coordinate 147,321,316 downwards.
TGTTATAATAAATAGAGATAAGAGCTATCTCTATTTATTTTCCAAGAGTGAAACTGCTCCTGCCTGAGCAATATTTCCACTTCCTACAAAGTGAGGCTTCTTAATGCGATGCAGTGTCTCCTTCTTGGGTGTCAGTGTCTCACTCAGTTCAGGTCTCTTCTTTGCCCTGCATAAAATGTTCCTGCTGCCTCTTTCCAAAACAACAATGCTAATTTATGCATCTTTGTTCCTGCCAGCTGGGCTGCTTTCCCCCTCCTTCGCCCCTAGATGGCGCTGTTTTGCCTCTCCAGTTTCAAGGTGCTTTGATTGTCTTTCTCCCAAATACAGAGGATGCCTTTAATTCAGGCAGTGTCTAGACCAGGCCTGGGCAAACTTTGGCCCTCCAGGTGTTTTGGACTCCAACTCCCACCATTCCTAACAGCCAGTTAGGAATGGTGGGAGTTGAAGTCCAAAACACCTGGAGGGCTGAAGTTTGCCCAAGCCTGGCCTAGACCAGTGGTTCCCAAACTTTTTTGGCCTACCTCCCCCTTTCCAGAAAAAAATTCACTCACCGCCCCCTAGAAATTATTTTTTAAAGAATTTAATAGCAATCTATGTATATAATAAAAGTCAGTGTTTGCGGAGGGTGGTGCGGAGGGAGGAATATGTGCCAGCGTTTTGATTGGTTGCCACTGTGGGATTATTTGCATAAAGGACACTGATTGGCCAGCCTCAGAAGTCCAACATTCTAAGGCACCAGACAGAGGGGATTGGTTCCCACGGAGGGAGTGTTTGCATAAAGGACTCTGATTGGCCAGCCTCAGAACTCCAACATTCTAAGGCACCAGACAGGGGATTGGTTGCCATGGAGGGAGTATTTGCATAAAGGACTCTGATTGGCCATCGCCAATCCAACATTCTAAGGTGACGCAGAGGGAAAAGGAAAGGCCTCAGGCAGTCAGTCACAGTGGCCAACAGCAATGACCGGATCAGGACCAAACTTGGCACATGGGCCCAATAGCCCCCCTAGAATTTTTTTAAATTTTTTAAAAAATATCAAATTAACAGAAAGATATATGTATGAATGCAGTGGTTCTCAACCTTTCTAATTCTGTGACCCCTAAATAAGGTTATCGTGTTGTGGTGACCCCCAACCATATTTTCGTTGCTACTTCATAAATAATTTTGCTACTCTTACGAATTCTAATCCAAATATCTAATATGCAGGTCAAAGCTAAGGGGGCGGGACCAAAGAAGAGGGCCGCGGAACCCCTCCTAAATGGCCAATCATTCACCACCCCCTTAAAGGGGTTCACCACCCCCACCCCCAAATTCCCCTGAGACTCCCACCACCACCGCCTTGGATCACCTCACCTCCCACCAGGGGGCAGTACCGCCCACTTTGAGAGTCAGTGATCTAGACCAGTGTTTCCTAACCTGTGTTCGCACGGCACACTAGTGTGCCGTGAGCGATCACCTGGTGTGCCACGGGAAAACCTCTCTTCCCCCCTCTCTTCCCCCTCCTGCCGAACTTCTGCTGCCGTTGCTTTGGGGGAGGAAGAGGGGGAGGAGAAGGAAGGGCCAGGTGGGGAAGAAGAAGAAGAAGGGGCCGGGCGGCAGCGAAGAAGAAGGGGCTGGGGCGCCACCTCCTTCGGCCGTTTCCCCAGCAAGCCAGCCAGCCTCCAATCGAGGGAAGGCGGGGAATGGAAGCAGAAGTGGAAGTGCGCTTGTCTGGGCACATGCACACTAAGTCCCGGGGAGGGGGGGGGCCAGACACATTCACCTTCCTCCTGCGGCGGTGAAGGAAGCGAAGGAGCCAGCTGCTCTCGGAGGCGCCCCGGCTCAGCCCTGCTGCGTCCCAGGTGAGGTCCCAGGGAGCCCTTCCTCTCCCCCCCCAGACCCTCAGGGAGGAAGGGCCCCAAAAGGGAGAAGGGGTCTTCCTTCACGGGAGGAAAGGGTCAGGGCCTGGCAGGAGGGCCCTCGGAGGAAGGAAAGGCAGGCGGGATTCCGTGAGGGACTCCCTCGCCAGCCTTCCTCAGCCTTCCTCCCAAATGTCAAGGTATATTTTCCCCAAACTCCATCTGTGTTCACATTTGGGCATATTGAGTATTCATGCCAAGTTTGGTCCTGATCCAACATTGTTTGAGTCCACAGTGCTCTCTGGATATAGGTGAACTACAACTCCAAAACTCAAGGTCAATGCCCACCAAACTCTTCTAGCATTTTCTCTTGGTTATGGGAGTTCTGTGTGGGAAGTTTGTGTCTTTCTGCCATTCCAGTGCCAGGCTATCTATGTTGTGTTCATTGAAACGGGCCCAGGTTTCCCACTGAGTGTATAAATACCGTGTTTCCCCGAAAGTAAGACAGCGTCTTACTTTCTTTCCCCCCCGAAAAGTCCCCCTACGTCTTACTTTCGGGGTACGTCTTATATAAACAAAGACGTACCCCGTCGCCACGCCCACGCCGCCATCGCCGTCACTGGGACTCTTCCCCCTCCCTTCGTTGGAGAATGGGAGGGAGAGGAAGAGTCCCAGAGGCGTGGCTAAGCGGCGACGCGTCACTCTGACGCAGCGCCGCCAGCCACGCCTCTGGGACTCTTCCCCCTCCCTTCCTTGGAGAGGCCTAGCAGAAAGGTGCGCCGCAGAGGTGTGCCGCGACCGATGGGCCGGTTGCGGCGGCGGCGACCAGGTACGGCTTACATTCGGGGTACGGCTTACATTAGCCGACCCCTGACACCCCGATACGTCTTACAATCGGGGTGTCATTTCGGGAAACACGGTACATTAAAAAACATATTAACTATATGTATTACTTTGTTAGAGTGTCATTTTGTGTCATTTTGGTTGGTGGTGTGAACCAGAATTTTGTAAATGTAAAAAATGTGCCGCGGCTCAAAAAAGGTTGGGAAACACTGGTCTAGACTGTAGATTGAATGCAGTTTGACACCACTTGAATGGCCAGTGCCCAATGCTATGGATTCCTGGGAGTTGTCTATAGAGATTCCTACAGAGCCCATAAATGAATCAAATCTTCAAAGTTAAATCTGCAAATTTGAGTCAAGGGTACCCATGCAAAATTTCCCCCTTTGGCCTAAACGTTCTCGGAAAAACTACCAACATAACCTCGAAAAGCTGCCAAATTCCTTTCCATCAATTACAAGGACTAAAAAAAAATCCAATTTTGAGTCTTAAGTGGAAATGACGCTAATGAATCAATGGAAAGTTCAAATTGCTTTAACCAGCAGTTAAACTTCCTTTAATCAGCACTTTATCCTGCAGTTAAACTTGGCTTAATCAATATTTCAGCTTGCTTTAACAACATTTAAGCATGTATACGTAAACTTGCTTTTCATAAATAGTTAAGCTTCCTAGGAAACAGTTAAACTTGGTTCAATTGCCACTTCAGTTCGCTTTCGCCAACAGTTAAACTCGGTTTAATCAACATTGAAACTTATTTTAGTAAACAGTTAAACTTGGCCTAAGCTTCATATTAACTTAGTATAATAGTTAAACCTGGTTTAATCAATATATAAACTGAGTTCAATAGACCAGTGTTTCTCAACCAGTGTGCCGTGGCACACTAGTGTGCCGTGAGCAATCATCAGGTGTGCCGCTAGAAAAGCTCTCTGCCCCCCTTCCTTCCCCCCTCCTCCTGCCAAACTCCTGCTGCTTGGGGGAGGAGGAGGAAGGGCCGGGCGGCGGCGAGAGAAAAGAAGGGGCCGGGCGGCCGCCTCCTTCGGCCGTTTCCCCAGCCAGCCTCCAATCCGCCATGACTCCCACCATGACTCTCGCCCCTCGCTCGCTGAAGCCGCACGGAGGAGGGGCCCCGCCCATTGAAGCCCGTCCACCGCTCATGCTCGTCCTCTGTGGGAGAGCTGAAGCCGGGGGAGGGGGGCGCCCTCTCTCCCCGGCTTCAGCGCTCACACAGCTTCGCCAGCCTTGAGGGGGCAGTAACTGGCGAAGCTGAGGGAAAACTGAAGCCGGGGGGAGGGGGAGTGGGCGGGGCATGGCACGGCCTGGCTCCTCCCCCTCCCCAGCTTTGGCACTCCCAGCAGGCCACCATCCCCCAGCCATTCTTTACTGTGTTAGAGTGTCATTTTGTGTCATTTTGGTTGGTGGTGTGCCCCCGGATTTTTTTAATGTTAAAAGTGTGCCGCGGCTCAAAAAAGGTTGGGAAACACTGCAATAGACAGTTAAATTTGGTCTAATCAACATTGAAACTTTCTTTAGTGAACAGTTAAACTTGGCCTAAACCAGTGTTTCCCAACCACTGTGATGTGGCACAGTAGTGTGCCGTGATGGACCTCCTGCTGTGGCGCAAGAAAATCTCTCTGCCCGCCTTCCTTCCCCCCTCCTCCTGCCGAACTCCTGCTGCTTAGGGGAGGAGGAAGGGCCAGGCAGCGGCGAAGAAAAAGAAGAAGGGGCCGGGGCACCGCCTCCTTCGGCCGTTTCCCCAGCCAGCCTCCAATCCGCCCTGACTCCCGCCATGACTCTCCCCCTTCACTTGCTGAAGCCGCGCAGAGGAGGAGCCCCTCCCACTGAAGCCCATTCACCACTCATGGTCCTCCTTCGTGCGGCTTCAGCGAGCGAGGGGCGGGAGTCATGGCAGAGAGCGGAGCCGGGGACAGGGGCCATGACTTCCGCCCCTCGCTTGTACTGCCCCCTCAAGGCTGGAGAAGCTGTGGGAGAGCGGAAGCCAGGGGGGGCGGGGCATGGCGCCGCCTGGCTCCTTCTGACTCCCACACCTTCTCCAGCCTTGAGGGGACAGTGCCAAGCCAGCATTGTGTTGGCTCTGCCACCGCTGGCTTGGCACTACCTCCTCAAGGCTGGAGAAGCTGTGGGAGAGCTGAAGCTGGGGAAGGGGGTGGGGCATGGCACGGCCTGGCTCCTCCCTCTCCCCCGGGCTTCCGCTCTCCCACAGCTTCTCCAGCCTAGAGGGGACAGTGCCAAGCCAGCATTGTGTTGGCTCTGCCACCGCTGGCTTGGCACTGCCTCCTCAAGGCTGGAGAAGCTGTAGGAGAGCTGAAGCCGGGGAAGGGGGCGGGGCATGGCACGGCCTGACTCCTCCCCCGGCTTCGGCACTCCCAGCAGCTGCTCCCAGCAGGCCACCATCCCGCAGTTGTTCTTTACTGTGTTAGAGTGTCATTTTGTGTCATTTTGGTTGGTGGTGTGCCACCGGAAATTTTTTAATGTTAAAAGTGGGAAACACTGGCCTAAACAACATATAAACTTAGTTTAATAGACAGTTAAACTTGGTCTAATCAATATTTAAATTTTCTTTAATGAATAATTAAACTTGGCCTAAGCAACATAAATGTAGTTTAATTGATAGTTAACCTTGGTCTAACCAACATTGAAACTTTCTTTAGTGAACAGTTAAACTTGGCCTAAACAACATATAAACATACTTTATCATATTGAGCTTAGTTTAGTAGACGTTAAACTTGGTCTAATCAATATTTAGATTTTCTCTAGTGAATAATTAAACTTGGCCTAAACAACATAAACATAGTTTAATTGATAGTTAACCTTGGTTTAATCAACATTTTAGTAAACGGTTAAACTTGGCCTAAACAACATATAAACTTAGTTTAATAGACAGTTAAATCTAAACTTTAACAAGAGTTAACTGTTGCTTAAACATATGCAACTATTGTTAAAGTTTATATGTTAAGCAAACCAATGATAACTATCTACTACAGTGTTTCCCAACCGGTGTGCCGCGGGAAATTGGAACCTCTAATAGCCTTTCTTCCCCCTCCTGCCGAACACTTACTTTTTCTTCTCTACTCGAGCTCCCTTCTTCCCAGCCTCGCTCTGCTCGCTTTGCTGTGCTACTGCGCAGATTCGCCCCACGTCTTCCTCCCTCCCCCTCCCCTCCTGAACACGCTTACGCTGCGCCCTCGTATCAAAATGGCAGCAGAAGCGGCAGCGTGAGCAAAGCGAGGCAAAACAAGCAAAGCGAGGCTGGGAAGAAGGGAGCCCGAGTGGAGAAGAAAAAGTAAGTGTTCGGCAGGAGGGGGAAGAAAGGGCGCGAAGGGGGAGGTGGAGGAAGAGGTCTCTGTCGAAAGCTGGCATGGGCAAACTTGGACCTTCCAGGTGTTTTGGACTCCAACTCCCACCATTCCTAGCAGACTTAGACTGTTTTCCTTTTCCCCCCTCAGCCACTTAAGCAGGAAAGGGCCTCAGGCTGTTAGGAATGGTGGGAGTTGAAGTCCAAAGCACCCAGAGGGCCCAAGTTTTCCCATGCCTGTTTTAGGGACCTTAAAGTGGTATAAATACATTTAAAAACATATTAACTATATGTATTGCTGTGTTAGAGTGTCATTTTGTGTCATTTTGGTTGGTGGTCTGCCCCAGGATTTTGTAAATGTAAAAAATGTGCCACGGCTCAAAAAAGGTTGAAAAACACTGATCTACTAAACTATGTTTATATGTTGATTAAAACAACTTATTTTACTAAATAGTTCAACTTCTGCTAATACGCAATTAAACCTGGTTTAATCAATACCCCACCTTGCCTTGATCAACAGTTACACTTGGTTTAGTGAACATAAAAACTCACTTTAACAAGTTGTTTAATCAATGTTTAATCTTGTTTGAGCACAGAGTGAATCTTATCCTAACCAACAGTTAAAGTTTAGTCAACGCTTCAACTTGCTTGAACAACAATTCAGATTGTTTAATCAACATTTAGACTTGTTTCAATAAATAGCTACTCTTAATCAATGGTTAACCTTGGTTTAGTCAACCTTTAGACTTGTTTTGATCAACACTTTAGCTTGCTTTACTTCACACTGATACTTCAACAACAGTTAAACTAGTTTAATTGACATTCAAACTAGTTTCAAGCATAATCAGTTAAATCAACGTTTAGACTGGTTTGAATCAAAACCTCGACTTACTCTAAACGACGCTTAGACTTGCTCTAATCAATACTTAAACTTGGTTTAGTCAGCACTTTACGTAGGATTTATTATTCAATATGTTTTAGTCTCGTCGAAACGAACAATTTATTTAATACAGACGACGAAAGCTATATTTTAATCCTATTGTCCTACATTTTAATCCTTTATTCCACCGACTTTTTAAAACCATCAGAAGAAATGATCTGTTCTAAATTGGTTTGCATTATTCAATAGTTAATATTTTAGATGTCTTTTGAAGCCTACATATATTTCTCGGCATTACTTCATGAACAAAGATTCTTAGGAAGGACTCATCCCACGCTTTTTACAAGCCCGTTGATGACTAAAAAGGCCAATCTGAGATAGGCAAGTTCGGTTGCAGAAAGCACAGCAGAAAGTCTCCTTGGGTGATGTTGTTTCCAAATTGCGGTTCTTTCTGCGTTGTCGTTTCTCTTCGAGACCCATTCGGCGTGTCTTCTCGAAAGAGGCCGCAGCATTGTGGATAGTGCGTCTCCATGCCTCCCAATGTGAGGCCAGGGTGGACCATTTTTGGTGATCAATCTGGCCGAGCTTGGGATGTTGTTTCAGGGAGTCCTTATGTCTCTTTTTGGGGGCGCCTCTCTTGCGCTGACCCGTGGCGAGTTCACCATAGAGTAGTATCTTTGGGAGGCGGTGGTCCTCCATCCTAGAGACGTGCCCTGCCCAGCGCAGCTGTGTTCTCAATAGCATGGCCTCAATGCTGGTGATCCCTGCTTGCTCAAGGACAGCAACATTAGTCACATAGTCAGTCCAGTGTACGTTTAGGATTGTCTGTAGACAGTGCTGATGAAACTGTTCGAGGAGTCGTAGGTGTTGGCGATAGGTAACCCATGTTGAAATCTTTCAGATAGTGAGTTCCTTTTGGCTTTATTAGCATTCAGAAAGTATACTTAAATATTGAAATCCTGTTCCTTTAAGTCAGTGTTTCTCAACCTGGGTGGGTCGCAAGGGGGGTGTTAAAGGGGTTGCCAAAGACCATCAGAAAACAGTATTTTCTGTTGATCATGGAGGTTCTCTGTGGTAAGTGTGGCTCAATTCTATTGTTGGTGGGGTTCAGAATGCTCTTTGATTGTAGGTAAACTATACATCCCAGCAACTACAACTCCCAAATGTCAAGGCCTGTTTCTCCCAAACTCCACCAGAGTTAACATTTGGGCATACTGAGTATTCGTGCCAAGTTTGGTCCGGATTCATCATTCTTTGAGTCCACAGTCCTCTCTGGATGTAGGTGAACTCCAATGCCCAAACTCAAGGTCAATGCCCACCAAACCCTTCCAGTATTTTCTGTTGGTCATGGGAGTTCTGTGTACCAAGTTTGGTCCAATTCCATTGTTGGTGGAGTTCAGAGTGCTCTTTGGTTGTAGGTGAACTATAAAGGCCAGCAACTACAACTCCCAAATTACAAAATCAACCCCACCAGTATTTAAATTTGGGCATCTCGGGTTTTGTGCCAAATTCGGTCCAGTGAATGAAATATGCCCTGTGTATCAGATACTTACTTTACGATTCATAACAGTAGCAAAATGACAGTTATGGAGTAACAACAAAAATAATGTTAGGGCTGGGGGTCTCCACAACATGAGGAACTGTATTAAATAGTCACAGCATTAGGAAGGTTGAGAAAGGTTGTAGTTCCTTTGTGGAACTACAATGCACAGAATCCTTTTTCCATTTTTAATGGATCCAATGCCGTTGCTCGATGCATTGGGATGATGGGAAATGTAGTTTTACAAAGTCTTTGGATTTCTCTGCCCAAGAGTGTCGGGACTCTTGCCAAACTACAACTTCTGTTATTCAATTGCATTTAGCCGTGGTAGCTAAAGTGGTGTCAAACTGCATTAAACCCCCAGTGTAGATGCACCCTTAGCCAGTATGAATGCTGAATGTGGTGTCAACAGCGAGGCTTTGGGTGTGCTGTGAGTTTTCCGGGCTGTATGGCCATATTCCAGAAGCATTCTCTCCTGACATTTCACCCACATCTATGGCAGGCATCCTCAGAGGTTGTGAGGTCTGTGCAGAGGTGCCAAGGAATATTTGACAGCGTTTCGATAGGTTGCCACTATGGGAATATTTGCATAAAGGAATCTGATTGGCCAGCCTCAGAACTCCAACATTCTATGGCCCCAGACAGAGGGGATTGGTTGCCACTGAAATGGTATTTGCATAAAGGACTCCGATTGGCCACCCACATTCCAACATTCTAAGGTGATGCAGAGGGAAAAGGAAAGGCCTCAGGCATTCAGACACTGCGGCCCACAGCAGTGACGGAACAGGACCAAACCTGGCACACAGGGGCCCAATGGCCCACTTCACACCGCGACCCTCACCCAATGACCACTACAGACCAAAATTAGCACACAGAGCCCCCTTGACCCACTCTGCACCCTGGTGCTGTTTCAAGGAGGATGGACCACAGATGATGGGACTTGAAATGCCTTCACTCACCTTCCGAGACCGCTGCAACCCTCATCCAAAGAATGATCAAGACCAAATGTGACACACACAGCCCCCATGACCCACTCTACATCCTGGTGCTGTTTGGAGGGGATGGACCATGGCCAATGGGACTTGCAGTACCTTCACTAAGTTCCTGAGACCACTGCAAGCCACATAAACATCTAATAGGAACCAACCTTGGCACACAATGCCTTCCTCAATTAACCCGGGCACCGCCGCGTCCCCAAGCTAGTATATATATAAACCTGCTTGTTGGATGTGTGTATGTTGCCATTGGCCACCTTGATTAGCATTGAATAGCTTGGCTTTGCTCACATTTTAGTTTTTGGACCTTGGTTTGGGGTCCTAAAATGTGGGGCTCGGTTTTTTTAGGCAACCATTTGCCTCCATTGGAAAGACTAAGCAGAAATCATTCTTTGGCCCATGAGGTCCAGACTGCATGATGCAAATGCATGTCACGTTTTAATCTTCACCGTGAAGTTCTCTGTGGAACCCAAAGGCTTGCAATGGCTGTCCTTTCATTGAATGGAATCTGGCCGGTGCCGACGCCTGTGTCCTCATGATAGGGACCAACCCACAGTAACACACAAAAAGCTATTTTGGGCACTCTTTTGTGCTACTACGGAACATACATTTGGAGATGGTTCTGCCTTGGGTGCCAAAGTAACTTGGGCAGCATAGAATAGCATGCAGCAGGTTTGTTGCTCGGCCTCCAACGGCTGCGATCTGTGCATTGTCTGACAATGGATGCATCTGCACTGGAGATTTAATTCAGTTTGACACCATTTTAACTGCCATGGCACAATGCTATGAAATCCAGGGATTTGTAGTATGGTGAGATACTTGCTTTCTTATTATTATTATTTATACTGCGCCACCATATCCCCAATGGGGACTCGGAACAGCTTAAATGAGGCCAAGCCCAACCGTGCATTACAATGAAATAATACAAAACAACATACAAAACAGCAACACGATGAGGTAAATAAATCATTAAAAATACACTAAACAATATAAAGTAATACAACAAAATAAAATCATTCACACATAGTAATACCGGGAATGTGGCGCAGCTGGCTAAGTGTCAGCTGCATAAGATCTCTCTGACCAGTAGGTCATGAGTTCGAGGCCTGTCCAGGTCGAGGTGGGTGCTCGACCTTTAAGTGTAGCCTGCTGTCGACCTTTGCAGCCTGAAAGACAGTTGCATCTGTCAAGTAGGAGATAAAGGTACCACATTAAGTGGGGAGGCAAATTTTGACTGAATTATGAGGCCATTAAAGAACTCCAGGAACGCTGAGGAATGTGGAAGGAACAACAAGGGACGCTGGGAAGGCTGAGAGATGAGGAGTGCGCCAGCTCCCCCTGGTGGCCAGAGTTTGCCTCTGTTCGTCTATATGTGTGTATGTGGAAACGGCAGGGATTGTCTGCTAAGTATGTGTACCTGTAATCCGCTCTGAGTCCCCTGAGAGATTAGGAGTGCGTCAGCTCCCCCTGGTGGCCAGAGTTTGCCTCTGTTTGTCTATATGTGTGTATGTGGAAACGGCAGGGATTGTCTGCTAAGTATGTGTACCTGTAATCCGCTCTGAGTCCCCTTCGGGGTGAGAAGAGCGGAATATAAATAAAGTGTATTATTATTATTAAGTGTATTAATAATGTCATGAGTTGTGGCAGTTCAAGTTGTGCCAAACTGCAGTCAGTTAGGAATTGTGGGAGTTGGAGTCCAAATCACCTGGAGAGCCAAAGTTTGCCTAGGCCAGGTATAGATGCATCCAAAATGTTGTGCAAGTCCCCAAGATTGTGGTTTGCCACCGCCATCAACATTTCTCCTTCCAGCCATGTTGTTGTTATATTACTTTCATGGCCGGAATCACTGGGTTGTTGTAAGTTCTTTGAGCTGTAAGGCCATGTTCCAAAAGCATTCTCTCCTGACGTTTCACCTGCATCTATGGCAGGCATCCTCAGAGACCTCACAACATCTGAGGATCAGGCCCGGATTAACACCTTTTTGCGCCCTAGGCCACACTTTGGAATTACGCTGGGCGAGCCATACGAGTCGCCATGGAGAGGGCTTCCCCGGGAGCCAGGAGGTCAGGCAAGCCAGAGACCCGCGGGCAAATCAATGGATCATTGCGAGGCCCCCGCCGCAGCCCAGAGAGCGAGAGACGGAGCGGGAGGAGCAGAGGCTTTGCCGGGAGAGGTAGCGAGGAGGGGTATGAGAAAGGGGGAAAGATGGGCATGGACCAGTTTTTGTTAATTTTTGGTCTGTGATCTGCGCCCCCCCCCCCTCGGTTTGCGCCTCTAGGCCATGGCCTAGGTTGGCCTTATGGGTAATCCGGGCATGTTGAAGATGCCTGCTATAGATGCAGGCGAAACATCAGGAGAAAATGCTTTTGGAACACGGCCATACAGCCCGGAAAACTCACAACAACCCAGTGATTCTGGCCATGAAAGCCTTCAGCAATACCTGCTAGGCCTTACTTATTATAGCTCCGGATTTTAGTCATCCTTGATGCTCTCACCTACCCAAATTAAAGTGGATCTAAAGTAATCGTGACTAATGTTGGCTTCGCTAATTTCGCCGCGTCGCCTTCAAAGCATGACTAAGTTGGGATCTAATGCTAATAGGCCAGACTGTCTCCTCTCTGTGTCTCTAGGAGGACTTGGAAAGGCTGAAATTCAACAGGTCTGGCTCCTTCAAATGCTGGATTTTGGAGATAATTCAAGCCAATAGAAACTCCTACCTTTCCAGGAAATTTGTGGAGGATCTTTGGAAATCTTTACCCAAAGTTTTAACTCTCAGCAAGGCGAACACAATTTTTGGGAATGCACAACACACACACTTTGTAGCACTTTTCTGTTGAGTATGTGCCGAAGGATTTGGCTCTGCGAAGGAGATGTTCTAAAGCATGAATGGGCAAACCTGGGCCATCCAGGTGTTTTTGGACTTCAACTCCCACAATTCCTGGCCTCAGGCCCTTTCCTTTCACCCTCAGCCGCTTAAGCGGCTGAGGGGGGAAAGGAAGGGGCCTGAGGCCAGGAATTGTGGGAGTTGAAGTCCAAAACACCTGGAGGGCCAAAGTTTGCCCATGCCTGCTCTATACTATAGCATGTCTGTTAGTTTCCATTTAGCATTATTATTGTTTCTAATATCTGCTTTGCTGGTTCTTGCTGTTAGGAATTGTGGGAGTTGAAGTCCAAAACACCTGAAGTTTTCTCATGCCTGTTCTGAAGTCTAAAGTTCACCTTTTCCTATTCTTTTCTCTCCTCCACCTTCTCATCTTCCCAAACCTTTGGACATATTTGGCCAATATCCCTCTCTCTCTCTCTCTGCCATCTTTCTCTCTCAGGAAGGTGTTTTGGACTTCAACTCCCCCAATTCCTAACAGTTTGCCAGCTGTTAAGAATGATGGGAGTTGGAGTCCAAAACACCTGGAGGGCCGAAGCCTGCTCATGCCTGTTTGAAGTCTAAAGTCCACCTTTCCCCACAGGCCCAGATTACCCAGAAGGCCACCCTAGGCCATGGCCTAGGGGCGCAAGCCAAGGAGGGCGCAATTCACACAGACCCAAAAAAAATGTTGAAAGAAAATCGCACCGCAACTCTCTCTTGGGGGAGGATGGGGGGAGAGCACTGTGAGGGGGTGGGGGAGGAGGGAATGGCGTCCCCCTCGCCATCGCCCCCATCCCCTTGTCAAGGAATGAGGGTGCGCGGGACAGCAAAGAGGAGGCGGAGGGAAGTCCCGCCCCCGAGGCAGATGCCGGCACTGGGGGTGGGGCTTCCCTTCCTTCCTCCTCCTTGCGCCCTCAGCCCTCCTTCCTTGACTCAAGAAAGAAGGGCGCACAGCACCGCGAAGAGGAGGCTGAGGGAAGCCCCGCCCCCGGGGGCCGATGCTGGCACCGGGGGTGGGGCTTCCCTTCCTTCCTCCTCGCGCCCTCGGCCCTCCTTTCTTGACTCAAGAAAGGAGAGAGTGCCGCGAAGAGGAGGAGGAAGGAAGGGGAGCCCCGCCCCCGGTGCCGGCATTGGCCCCAGGGGCGGGACTTCCCTCCGCCTTGACTCAAGGAAGGAGGGTGTGCGCGGCACGAAGAGGAGGAGGCAGGGGGGGTGCGGTAGAGGTTGGTTTGGGGGGCGTAATTCCAAAGTGTGGCCTAGGGCGCCAAAAGGGGTTAATCCGGGCCTGTTTCCCCATCCTTTACCTTCCCAAAATCTCCTCCACCTCTCTTCCCAAACCTTTGGATCTATTTGGCCAATGTACCTCTCTCTGCCTTCTTTCCCCCTCAGGAAGGTGCTTTGGACTTCAACACCCAGCTGTTAGGAATTGTGGGAGTTGAAGTCCAAAACACCGGGAGGGGCGAAGTTTGCTCATGCCTGTTCTAAAGTCTAAAAGTCCACTTTCCCCCATCTTTTTTCCTTCCCAAAAAAACCTTTGATCAACATGCCTGACCCCCGTGCCTCCTTTCCCCTTCCCTCCTTCCAGGCCCAACAATTCCTTCTAAATATAATTATTGCTGACTCCAAGAAAACCAACCTCTCCATTCATCAGCCTCTCTTTTTTTTCTTTTTGCATTTACCTGGGAGAAAGAAATTGCAATCAGTGTGTCCTTTAATGAAGGAATTTTTTATATATAAATAGGGAATCAACATCAAACCGAGGCATTCTCTGATTTGTTTGCTTCTTTGCCTTCTTCCTAGAGGTGTCAAAACTGGGAGCAAAAGACATAAATATATTCTGCTGGCATTCAGTTGGCATCTCTGTGTATGTGTGTGTCTCTCTCTTGTGTGTGTGTCTCTCTCCCTCTCCATTCCCCTCCTCCTTCCTCTCCCCTTCTTCTCTCCCTCTTTCACTGGAGGTTGGGCAACTGTGGGTGTGTTTTCCCTTCCTCTCTTGCCTTCCTTTCCTTCCTCCCTTCTCTCTCTCTCTCTCTCTTTGCTTGTGTTTTCTCTCCTTTGGAGTCCTGAGTCCGTATCTTCTTTCATCTCCTTTTTTTGACTCCAGCTCCCTGCAAACCCTTTTTTTTCCGGAGTCTCTCTTCATTCCAGTATTTCGCGCTCACCAATTCTTTTCTCCTCCCTTTCTCTTAAAAAGAAAGAAAGAGAGGGGGATTTTTTCCTCTCTCTCTCTCTCTCTTTCTCTTTCTCCTTTTCTTTCTCTCTCCTTCGTCGTTGGAGTTCTTCATTGCGCAAAGAAGAAGAGGAGGAAGGAAGGAAGGAGGGCGCAAAAGAAGCAAGGCGCAAAGATAGATATTTCAGACTGAGAAGGGAAAAAAGGGGGAGAAGAAAGGGGGAAAAGGAGGAGGTGGCGGCGGCAGGAGGGCTTGGAAATGCCTTCTTCCTCCTCTTCTTCCCCCCCTTCCTCTTGTCTCTCGCAGACTTTTCTCCACCTCCTTTCAACACCCCCCGAAAGATCTCTGGGCGCACACAGGCGAGAAGAGAAGTAGAGGCGATTTTTTCCTCCTTTTCCTGGGCATCCTTCGGCTTATTCTTGGTGGTCGTCCTGGTGTGCTTTGGTTTCCTCCTCTCTCTTGTTTCTCTCCTTCCTTCCTTCCCTCCTTTCCCTTCCTTCCCTTGAAGCCCGCACCACCCAAACCCTAAACAAAACCCACCAAAAGATGCAGCTCTCTCTCCAAAGGTTGTCTCCATCTTTAGGTCTTCTCTCCAAGCGCCTCAAACTTTCCGGATCCGACTGGTGCCAAAAAAGAGCCGAGGATTTATAAAAACTTTACTGACCCAAGGAGGTTGCTCTCCCCTTCCCTTCCTTCTCCCTTCCTTCCTTTCTTTCTATCTCTCTCCCCCTCTTTTCAACCTTTCCTCAAGTCTTTCTGAATCTCTCTTCTTTCTCTTTGCTTTCCCTTTTTGCGCGACTCCAGCCGCCTCTTTGGAATTTGGGTGAGTGTGTGTGATTGTCAAAAGGAGGAAAACAAAAGAAGAAAGGAAGGAAGGAAGGAAGGAAAAGACAGGAAGAGAGAGGCAGAAGAAACAGAAAGACTGTCGGGGAGTTGCTCGGCTCTCTCTCTCTCCCCCTTCTCCCAAGCCAAGCCTCTCCACCACCTTTCAAGGAGTTCTTTCTCCTCTCCTGCAGTGATGGTGGCCTTTGGGATCTCCCTGCTTGGATTCTATACAGGTCTGCTCTTCGCTTTGCTGGAACTCTGGTTTATCGAAGGACTCAGCTTGGAGCCCATCTACTGGAACACTTCCAACAAAAAGTAAGTCTGGTCTGGTTTGGGGGATAAGGTGGGGAAGGGGGTGTTTTCCTTTGCACAGACACTGGGTCCAAAGTCTTGGATGGAAGGGCAAGAGCGCAGAGGCTGGGAACTTACTTTCCCAAGCTGGTTTGGGCTTGGTTTTCCAAAATCAGAAACAATAACAACAGGACAGTTCTGGAGAAAGAAAGAATGTATCTGTATGGAGTATCTATGTAGCAAAAAAAAAATCTCCTTTGGTTTCCTCCCATTACAAATCCTGGAAGCAAAACTGCAAGGCAGAGCTAGTTTGAAATGCCAATATTATTTCCGAGGAAATGTTGCCAGAGGTCAGTTTGGAGGAGGCGAGCCACCATCCAAGGTGCCAACTGCGGAAAAATGTTCTGAATCCAGTTCTTTATTTTTCTTCCCCCCTTATTTCATTTGCAGGTTTCTGGAGTCTCCATTTCCTCCTCCTTTCTCTCTCTCTCTTTCTCTCTTTCAAATATTTTGCAAAGATATTTGCAAAAATGGAGTTCTCCCATGAACTCCTATGGATCCAGCATGAAATAGTTTTGGGCAGCAAAGCCAAGCCTCCTTTCCTTGTGCTTTGGTTCTTCAGCTGACTGGTGGAAATGTTGGACTTGGATCCAGATTTCTGGGGTCTCCATTTCCTCTTCCTTCTCTCTCTCTCTCTCTCTCTCTCTCTCTCTCTCTCTCTCTCAAATATTTTGGAAATGAGGGGTGAAGCAAAAAATGGAGTTCTCCCATGAACTCCTATGGATCCAGCATGAAATAGTTTTGGGCAGCAACGCCAAGCCTCCCTCTCCTTGTGCTTTGAAGAGAGAGAGGAAGGAGGGTCTTTTGGTGATTTATAGAAATGTTGGACTTGAATCCAGATTTCTGGAGTCTCCATTTCCTCTTCCTTCTCTCTCTAGTTTGGAAATGGGGAGGGGGGAGGGGAGGTGAAGGAAAAATGGAGTACTCCCATGAACTCCTATAGACCCAGCATGAAATAGTTTTGGGTAGCAAAGCCAAGCCTGCCTTCCTTGCTGTGCTTTGGTCTTTTGGTGACTGATGGAAATGTTGGACTTGAATCCAGAGAAGGGAAAGGTTGTGTGCATGTGAAAAGTGTACCTGTGTGTGTGGTGTGACTTTCATACTCTCCTGAAGTTAGTTGTCAAGTCTATGTGAAAGCTAGAGGTTGTTGCCTCACACCCTGATCAGAGATAAAAGTTGCTTCCAGTGAAAATCCTCATTGGACGTGCCATGTCTGGTGTGTGTTTATGCCTTTGATGTTCACATTAAAAAAAAAAATTCATGGTTACTGAGTCTCAAGAATGAAGATTAAGGATTGTTTACGGTGGCCTTTTGGTCAGTAGGGAAAAAATCTGGACACATACAAAACACACACACTGTTTGGTTTTGGGTGCCTTTTGTGAAAAAAGCCCCAAAAGGTGTGTCTGCGCGGATGGTTTTCACTCCCACTTTTGCGACCAGGGTGGGTCTGTCTGGATTGCATTCTGCAGCTCTCTGGGGTTTGTGGTGTGGGTGCCTTTGTGTACTTCCAAGCAGCATGGTTCTCGTCCTAATGTCTTATTTTCGGTCTTTTGCACCCCACACTTTTGGGCACCACCACCCCAGTGGAAGTTTTCTTGCCTCAAAATGAATGAAAGCTGGAGAGAGAAACTTCTTGGCTCTCCTTGGCTTGGAAAAGTGTGCGCTCGCGGACACAATGATTTCCCCCCAAATCAGAGCTTGAATAGCTCAAACCCTGAGCAATTTTTTTTTGCTGTTGTTGTAGTTGCTGGCTTCTCTTTTTGCCTTTCAGTGGAGTTCCCATTGCCTGCCCCATTTTCCCCCTGGATATGCTTGGAGAGGTGTTTTCAAGATGGGATATGGAAAAGGCACAACTCCCCTCTCTTTCTAGAAGTCTGCCTCTCTCAGCTTTTGCCATAGACGTCCGGAGCTGACTCCCCATCTGTTAACAATTGTGGCTTTAAAAAAAACCCCCAATAACTTCTGAAACCCAAGTGCGCCGTACACATTTTTTGAAGGGAAAACCAGCAAGAGTAGGAGGAGAAGGCAAGGGCTAGATGGCAATAATTTAAACTGGGATTACATCAGTTTTTTGGGGGGAGAAAAAAACTAGCAGGTTGGGAAGGGTTGGGGTCTTTGGGGGGCGTGAAGGGGAGAGGAGAGAATGGTGGTTGTTTGTCAGAAAAATTCTCTTTCACATATTATGGGGGGAAAATACATCTTGTGATTCATAAGTGCTACAATTTGTGCTCTGTAGCCATGCGAGGAGACGCTCCCTAGCAACAGAAATATATATTAGAGCTTAATAGGTCTATTTGCTTAAATCACAGTAGTGAGTGTGCGCGCTTCTCTTTTTCTCTCTGTGTGTGTTTTTTGCCTCCCTTACCTTTTCTCTTTTTCCGCACCTTCACAATTATCTCTAAAACAGTGGTTCTCAACCTTCCTAATTGCGCGACCCCTTAATACAGCTCCTCATGTTGTGGTGACCCCCAACCATAACATTATTTTCGTTGCTACATCATAACTGTCATTTTGCTATTGTTATTAATCATCATGTAAATATCTGATATGCAGGATGTATCTTCATTCACTAGCCCGAAATTTGGCACAAATACCCGATAAGCCCAAATTTGAATACTGGTAGGGTTGACAGGGGGATTGATTTCATCATTTAGGAGTTGTAGTTGCTGGGATTTATAATTCACCTACAATCAAAGAGCATTCTGAACTTCACTCACGATAGAACTGAACCAAACTTGGCACACAGGATTCCCACAACCAACAAAAAATATTGGAAGGGTTTGATGGGCATTGACCTTGAGTTTGGGAGTTGTAGTTTACCTACATTGAGAGTCTGGAGCAACAAGCACCTGAGGCAAAACACCAAAATCAGTGTGTACAGAGCTATCGTACTGTCTATTCTCCTCTATGGGTCTGAAACATGGGTCACCTATCGCCAACACCTACGACTCCTTGAATGCTTTCATCAGCGCTGTCTTCGCACAATCCTAAATATACACTGGACCGACTATGTGATGAATGTTGCTGTCCTTGAGCAAGCAGGGATCACCAGCATTGAGGCCATGCTATTGAGAACACAGCTGCGCTGGGCAAGGCACGTCTCTAGGATGGAGGACCACCGCCTCCCAAAGATACTACCCTACGGTGAACTCGCCACGGGTCAGCACAAGAGAGGCGCCCCCAAAAAGAGATATAAGGACTCCCTGAAACAACATCTCAGGCTCGGCCAGATTGATCGCCAACAATGGTCCACCCTGGCCTCACATCGGGAGGCGTGGAGACGCACTCTCCACAATGCTGCGGCCTCTTTTGAGAAGACACGCCAAATGAGTCTCGAAGAGAAACGACAATGCAGAAAGAACCGCAACTTGGAAACAACATCACCCAAGGAGACTTTCTGCTGTGCTTTCTGCAACCGAACTTGCCTATCTCAGATTGGCCTTTTTAGTCATCAGCGCGCTTGTAAAAAGCGTGGGATGAGTCCTTCCTAAGAATCTTCGTTCGCGAAGTAATGCCGAGAGACATCGAGAGAGCATTGTGGACTCAAACAATGATGGATCTTGAACCAAAGTTGGCACGAATACTCAATATGCCCAAATGTGAACATTGGTGGAGTTTGGGGAAATAGACCTTGACACTTGGGAGTTGTAGTTGCTGGGAATTACAGTTCACCTACAATCAAAGAGCATTCTGAACCTCATCAACGATAAATTGGACCTAACTTCCCACACAGAACCCACATGACCAACAGAAAATACTGTGTTTTCTTACGTTCTTCAGTAACCCCTCTGACACCCCCTTCACGACCCCTTAAGTGGTCCCGACTCTCAGGTTGAGAAACACTGCTCTAAAAGAAGGGGGGTCAAGGACATATTTTGCCAGAATGGCACCTCCCTTGGTCACTTTTCGGCCTCTCATCTTTACACTCAACTCCCTTAATTCATATTTGAGATACATTTACTGTTTTCCTGTGCATAAATTGTGGATAGCGGAGAAAGAACTAACAGGACTTGTTTCAGAACCCGGATCCCAGCAGGATACTATAACATTGAAATTTATTTATACCCATACAGGTAATAATAATGATAACAATAAACTTTATTTATATCCTTCCACCATCTCCTAAAAGGGACTCAGGGCGGCTTACAAAGGCACTACAAGTGTAGTATATAATATAAACGGTACATGAGTATGAAAACAATATCACACAAAAGTTATAATAACAACCACTATTATCTGCAGTTTAAACTAGCTGACTTCAAATCTCAATGAAAGTGCCAAAGTGCCATGCATGTGCATGAAGTAAATATAAAGGTTCCCCCATGACTTTAAGTCTAGTTGAATCCGACTCTGGAGGGTGGCGCTCATCTCCATTTCTAAGCCGAAGAGCTGGCATTGTCCGTAGACACCTCCAGGGTCATGTTGCCAGCATGGCTGCATGGAGCGCCGTTACCTTCCCGCAGAAGTGGTACCTATTGATCTACACACATTGGCATGTTTTTGAACTGCTCGGTTGGCAGAAGCTAGGGCTAACAGTGGGAGCTCACCCCACTCACTGGATTTGACTTGTCGACCTTTTGGTCAGCAAGTTCAGCAGCTCAACGGTTTAACCCGCTGTGCCACCGGGGGCTCTATATGTGCATACACATGTCTTAAAAGGAGATCCTGGACCAAACATATCTGAGTTTCTGGGTTGTTGTGAGTTTTCTGGGCTGCATGGCCATGTTCCAGAAGCGTTCTCTCCGGATGTTTCACCTGCATCTATGGCAGGCATCCTCAGAGTTGGTTTCTTTAATTTTAAAAAAACGATGTTTATTGAGTGTTACACATTCTTATACATAAAAAAGAAAATGAATTTGGGGATTGGAAATAAGGAGTGGGAATAACGGAGAGGTAAAGGGGGTTGGATGTAAAGTAAGAGAAAAGGAGAGAGCGGGAGGAAAAGAGAAAGAAAAAATATAAATAAAAATATAAATAAAAAACAAAGAGATAAAAGGGAGAAGAAGAAAAGGAAACAAGGGGAATAGGACAAGTTGGGATAGGATAGGGGTTTTATTTATTTATTTATTTAATTAATTTATATATTTACATCATTTATATTCCGCCCTTCTCACCCCGCAGGGGACTCAGGGCGGATCACAACACACATATACAGGCAAACATTCAATGCCCTTTGACATACAACATATATAGACAGACACTCAAAGGCAATTTAACATTCCAGCTTCTGGCCACCAGGGGGAAGCTGTCACATTCCTTCATTCTTTTTCATACTTCCTGGAGATTTTATGGCCCCGTAAATCAGTTAAATTAGCCTCCCCACAAAGTGGTACCTAAATTTCCTACTCGACAGATGCAACTGCATTTATAGACGTCCAAATCTCCTTCTTCACAGTAGGGGGGAGGGTATCTTCTTATCCTCCATAATCTCTATATCAGGGCTGTCCAACTGGCGGCCCGGGGGCCGTATAAGGCCCCCCAGCCCCTTTCCTCCAGCCCCCTAAGCTTTTAAATAAAAAAAAAAAATTGAAAAATAAAATAAATAATAAAAAATTAAAAAAATACCTACTTCCGGGTTCGAGCAAGTATTGCGAGAATACGCAATCCACACGGATTTCGCTGTCACCGCGAGATCACACCGGCGTTGACAGTGAAATCCCGTGTGGATTGCGTATTCTCGCGATACTCTTCGGCTACTCTACTACTGGATCGCTGAGGCCCACAGACGCGATTAGGACCTTCTTCGACTCAGTCGGTCGTCGCCTCTCTCGTCGTCCGGTTACTCCTGGATCCTGTGCGTAGGCCGAAGCAGGGGGCTCCTCATTCCCTCCCCCCATCTCCCTCATGTATTAAATATAAAATTAAATATATTTAAAGATGAAATAAGGGGAGATGGGATACATTAAGAGGGGAGGGGAGGATGGAATTAAATATATTTAATATTAAATTAAAATAAGGGGAGAGGGGAGGATGGAATTAAATATATTTAATATTAAATTAAAATAAGGGGAGGGGAGGATGGAATTAAATATATTTAATATTAAATTAAAATAATTTAATATCTTATCCCTGCATTTTATCTCAGTAAAAGATTATATTTGACTGTATGCATGCAGGGGAGGGGGCGGAGCCAGGGGAGAGGGTGGAGCTGGGGCGGGGAGGGGGCGGAGCCAGGGGCGGGGCAGACCCTACGGCCCCCCAGGTCATCAGTGACCGGAATTCAGGCCCCTGGGCCGGTAGAAGTTGGACAGCCCTGCTCTATATTCTTCTTTTTTTTCCCCTCCCCTCATTAGGTTGTGTCATGTTCTTCTACTTTTGTTCTGAATGAGTCCTATTAAGGCTTGAGCCACTTCATATATTGTATTCCACTTTTTCTTTATTTTACCACATAGTTCTTGTATTATTTTCCAATATAAATTTACTTTTGGGCAGGTCCACCACGCATGATCAAAAGTTCCCACTTGTGGCACACATTTCCAACATTTATTTTGGACGTTCTCATACATAAGATCTAGTTTTTGTGGTGTGAGATACCACCTGTAAAACATCTTGAGCCAATTTTCTTTCAAATCAGTCGAATAGGTATATGTCCCCCACCACATTTGTTCCCATTCATTAAATTTTATTGATCTTCCTATATTAGTTGCCCTTTTAAACATGCATTCTTTTACATTTTCTGTTTCTGTTGCCCAGTCCAGTAGTTTGTTATAAAATTTGGATATCATTTTATTATCTTTCATCAAAATTCGTTCCCAAAAATCATCTTTTTCCGTGAAACCTACTTCTTTGTCCTTGTTGAAGTATTCCTTTAATTGTAGGTGTTGGAACCAGGAAACTAAATCCTTAGAGTTTATGCCAGGGGTCGGGAACCTTTTGGACTCAGAGAGCCATGAAAGCACAATATTTGGAAATTTATTTCAGTGAGAACCATATAATATATGTAATACATTTTCAGACTGAGTTCAACTAAATGTGAGTCTATACGTACATACTATGAGGAAAGGATTCCCATAGAGGCAGAATGACGAGACACTTCAGACCTGGCTCTGCAAAAGGCACGCTCAGGACTCTGGGAACGAAGAAAAGATGGAAGGAAGGAAGGAAGGAAGGAAGGAAGGGGGAAAGAAAGAAAGACAGAGGAAATAAAGGAGGGAGGGAGAGAGGAAGAAAGAAAAGAAGAACGAACGATGGAAAAGGAAGAAAAGAAATGCAGGAGAGAGACAAGGAGGGGAAAAGAAAGACGGAAATGGGAAGGGAGGAAAGAAAAGGGTGGGGAAAAGAAAGGAAAGGGAGTGAGGAAAAAGTAAAATAATGAAGGGAAAAGAAGAAAAGAGAGAAGGGGGAGAGAGGGAAGTGAAAAGAAAGGAAGGAGAAGGAAAGGAAGACTTAGAAAAATAATAGAAGGGGAAGGAAGACAGAAGGAGAATGTAGGAAAGAAGGTAGGGGAGAGAGAGAGAGGGAGAAAAGGAAGGAGAGAAGGTGAAGGGTGAAGGGAGAAAGGAAGGAAGGAAGAGGGAGGGAAGAGGAAGGAGAGAAGGAAAGGGTGAAGGGGGGAAAGGGAGGAAGGAAGAGGAAGGAAGGAAGGAAGGAAGGAAGGAAGAGGGAGAATGGAGGAAAGAAGGAAGGGGAGAGAGGGAGGGAAAAGGAAGGAAGAGGAAGGAAGAGGGAGAATGGAGGAAAGAAGGAAGGGGAGAGAGGGAGGGAAAAGGAAGGAAGAGGAAGGAAGAAAGAGATGGAATGGAGGAAATAAGGAAGGGGAGAGAGGGAGGAAAAAGGAAGGACAGAAGGAAAGGGTGAAGGGGAGAAAAGAAAGGAAGGAAGAGGGAGAATGGAGGAAAGAAGGAAGGGGAGAGAGGGAAGGAAAAGGAAGGAGAGAAGGAGAAGGAAGGAAAGGGTGAAGGAAGGAAGGAAGGAAGGAAGGAAGGAAGGAAGGAAGGAAGGAAGGAAGGAAGGAAGGAAGGCCCGGGCTGCTCTGGAGAGCCAGATGCAATCATGAAAAGAGCCACACCTGGCTCCCGAGCCATAGGTTCCTGACCCCTGGTTTATGACCTGTGAGGATGTCTGCCATAGATGCAGGTGAAACGTGAGGAGAGAATGCTTCTGGAACATGTCCGGACAGCCTGGAAAACTCACAACAACCCAGTGATTCCGGCCATGAAAGCCTTCGAAAATAAATCTGAGTTTCATATGAGATCTTGGTTAGCATAAGCCCTGTGGAAATGAATGGGAGATGCCCAAGGATGACCTCTCCGTTGCAACTCCTCACTATAACTTCACCCGGATTGTGTGTCCCGGTAATTTGATACGGGCGTTTGGGGGTCGCAAACCCCTGTGGAAATGAATGGGAGATGCCCACAGATGACCTCTCCATTGCACAACTCCCCACTGGAATGAATAAACACTTCATTGTGGATTGTGTTTCCTTATAATATGGCTTTCTTAGAGTTGGGGGTCATTTTGGGGGGGGAAATCAGGTTGTTGTCGTTGTTTTGGCAACATTTGGGATTTGTTTTGGACACTGAACAGCCTCAGGCCCCTTCCTTTTGCCCCTCAGCCGCTTAAGCGGCTGAGGGGCAAAAGGAAAGGGCCTGAGGCTGTTAGGAATGGTGAGAGTTGAAGTCCAAAACACCTGGAAGGTGGGCCAAAGTATGTCCATGCCAGGTTTAGTAGAAGGAAGAAGGTGCAGAAAGTTTTCCTCCCTGGACTCGGGTGTAAACAATCCGAAACTAGACCAAACCCCCTTTTTCCTACCTTGGGCACCCCACCTTGAACAGAGGAATGGAGCCACACCTGTTGCGTTTGCCCTCGATTGTTTAAAACCATGCAAGCAAAGACGGTTCGTTCCCTAGGAAAATGTCGCTTTGCAAATCCTTCTGCCCTGTTCGGCCAAAGGGACTGTTGTGACGGTGGTAGGATATCTCTCCCAGCCATCCAGTTGTGGCTTTCCTGTCTTCTTGCCATTGTTTTGGGTTTCTTTACATATATTGTGAGTTGCTTTGCATCTAAGACAAGTGATTAAAGCAGAATATAATATTAACAACAATCTCTCTCGGCGTTACTTCGCGAACGAACATTGTTAGGAAGGACTCATCCCATGCTTTTTACAAGCGCGTTGATGACTAAAAAGGCCAATCTGAGATAGGCAAGTTTGGTTGCAGAAAGCACAGCAGAAAGTCTCCTTGGGTGATGTTGTTTCCAAGTTGCGGTTCTTTCTGCGTTGCCGTTTCTCTTCGAGACCCATTTGGCGTGTCTTCCCGAAAGAGGGTGCAGCATCGTCGATAGTGAGTCTCCATGCCTCCCGATGTGAGGCCAGGCTTGACCATTGTTGGTGATCAATCTGGCCGATCCTGAGATGTTGTTTCAGGGAGTCCTTATATCTCTTTTTGGGGGCGCCTCTCTTGCACTGACCCGTGGCGAGTTCACCGTAGAGTAGTATCTTTGGGAGGCGGTGGTCCTCCATCCTAGAGTCATGCCCTGCCCAGCGCAGCTGTGTTCTCAATAGCATGGCCTCAATGCTGGTGATCCCTGCTTGCTCAAGGACAGCAACATTCGTCACATGGTCAGTCCAGTGTATATTTAGGATTGTGCGAAGACAGCGCTGATGAAAGCGTTCGAGGATTCGTAGGTGTTGGCAATAGGTGACCCATGTTTCAGACCCATAGAGGATAATATTGTTGTTGTTAACAACAATAACAACATATTAAAATATTAGTAACCATAACAAATTTTTTGTTGGTATCAGGAGCGACTTGAGAAACTGCAAGTTGCTTCTGGTGTGAGAGAATTGGCCATCTGCAAGGACGTTGCCTGGATGTTTTACCATCCCGTGGCAGGCTTTTCTCATGCCCCCCCCCCCCATGAAAAGCTAGAGCTGACAGATGGGAGCTCACCCCGCTTTGTGTCTTAATCGAGAGATCAAAGCAGGATATAATATTAATAGCAATAATATTTTTTGTTGTCAGGAGCCACTTGAGTAACTGCAAGTCGCTTCTGGTGTGAGAGAATTGGACGTCTGCAAGGACGTTGCCCAGAGGACGTTGCCTGGATATTTTACCATCCTTGTGGGAGGCTTTTTCTCATGTCCCTGCATGAGACGTTGGAGCTGACTGACAGGAGCTCACCCACTCCCTGGATTCAAACCGCCGACCTTTCGGTCAGCAGATCAGCTGGCACAATTCGCTTCTGGTGTGAGAGAATTGGCCGTCTGCAAGGACATTGCCCAGGGGACGTTGCTTGGATGTTTTACCATCCTGTGGGAGGCTTTTCTCATGCCCCCCATGAAAAACTGACTGACAGGAGCTGACTGACAGGAGCTCATGCTGATAGCTGAATTTGAACCACCGACCTCTTGGTCAGCAGTTCAGCCAGCACAAGTCATTTCTGGTGACTGCAAGTCACTTCCAGTGTGACAGAATTGGCTGTCTGCAAGGAAGTTGCCCAGATGTTTTACCATCCTGTGGAAAGCTTCTCTCATGAGAAGCTTGAGCTGACAGACGGGAGCTCACCCTGCTCCCCGGATTCAAACCGCCCACCTTTTGGTCAGCGGTTCAGCCAGCACAAGGGTTTAATCCATTGTGCCACTGGGAGCTCCAACAACAAAAAACAACAACAATAATAGTAATAGCCACCATTTGGTTTATCACATAGAAACACAGCAAACCGAGATAATGGGAGTTGGATGAGAATAGTCCCCACCTCTTCCCTTTATTGGCACCTGGTTTCGAAAGCTTCTGCTTCTAGTTTGGTGAAAACTGGTGTTTCTTTGTGTCTCCGTCTTCTGATTTTTCCAACTTGGAAAAAGAAAGCTTTTCCAGTTGATTTAGTGGCACTTTCGGGATGTTGAAAGGCCCGTGCTGACTTTCAGGGCAATATTGCTTTGGGAGCCTTGCCGTAATGCCGGGAACTTAATTAAAAAATGGCCTTTTCTTCCTACCGTTGCTTTCCATGATTAAATTACAAGTTGCCACGCACTTTCTTCGCCGTCGCATTCTTGTGGAGGTTTTCGGCAACGGCCGCGAATATTGCAATGCGATCAATTCACGAGCCAATTAACTGGGTGGCCAACTATCCCCCAGGTAGAGCCTCCTTGGAAGAAGGCAGGCTTCGTTTCCAGCCCTGGCCCACCCAGGCTGCGTGGAAGTCAACAAGGGCAATGATGTTTATATTTACCCAGTTGCTGTGAGTTTTCCGGGCTGTCTGGCCATGTTCCAGAAGCATTCTCTCCTGATGTTTCACCCACATCTATGGCAGGCATCCTTAGAGGTTGAGGGGTCTGTTGGAAACTAGGCAAGTGAGGTTTATATACCTGTGGAATGATGTCCAGGGTGAGAGGAAGAACTCTTGTCTGTTTGAGGCAAGTGTGAATGTTGCAAATGGCCACCTTGATTAGCAGTTAATGGCCTTGCAGCTTCAAAGCCTGGCTGGTTGCTGCCTGGGGGATCCTTTGTTGTGAGGTGTTAGCCAGCCCTAATTGATTCTTGTCTGGAATATCCTCCGCTTTTTGAGTGTTGCTCTTTATTTACTATACTGATTTTATATTTATCATCGATACATGGTATATAATATAATATATTGTATATACATATAATATTGATAATATTGTAATGTAATACAATTTAATGCGACTAATAATAATATATTATAATAATATATTTTATATTATATGTAATACTACTACTAATATTATAGTATAATGTTATAGTACAATGTAATATATAATATTAATATTGTGCTACGGCAATCATATAATATATTGTATTTACATTTTACTTGTAAGGCGCTCTGAGTCTCCTTCGGGGTGAGAAGGGCGGCATATACGTGTCGTAAATTAAATAAATAAATAAATATAAGATCATTTGGGTACATAAAGTTGGTGTGATTCCCCCCCCCTCCCCCCCAATAATTATGAATCCATTACTTCCCATTCTGATTGCTTTTCTGCAAAAAGAGTAGTGTGCATGTTGTGTGCCTATATACACACACATATATGGGATATATGGTGCATCTACACTGTGAAATCAATGCAGTTTGACATCACTTCAGCTGTTATATGGTTCACTGTTAAGGAATCCTGGGAGTTGTAATTTTACAAGCTCCTTAGTTTTCTCTGCCAAAGAGTGCAAATGCCTCACCAAGCGACAAGTCCCGGGATTCCATTGCACAGAGCCATGGCAGTTAAAGTGGTACCAAACTGCATTAATTCTAAAGTGTAGATGCAGTATGTGTATGTGTGTGTATGTACACACACACACACATACTACTTGTTTTGCTGAAAAACAATCAAAATGAGTGGTAATGGATTCGCAGTGAGGTATAAATACTGTAAATAAATAAATAATAATGGAAAAAGAAATCAAATCAAACTTTAAATGAAGACATGATTATATATATATAATCACATAGACATCATGAAGATTGATTTTTCTGTTGACATCTGATGCAGTGTGTATGTATTTAATTTATTTATTTACGACATGTATGTGCCGCCCTTCTCACCCCAAAGGGGACTCAGAGCGGCTTAGAAGTCAAATGTAAATACAATATATTATATTATTGCCATAGCACAATATTAATATTATATATTACACTAGCTGTACCCGGCACGCATTGCTGTGCCCTATTTAGGAGATGCGAGGAAGTCTGAGTATGTAAGGGTTGGGGTTGGAATTGTTGTTAGTTATGGTGTTTGTTGGGGCCATGGCTGTTGTCGTTCTGCATAGCTTGTGGGTTTTTGTTCTGGTGGGTGGGAATGATGGGTTTTGAAGTAGTACAAATGGTGTGTCCCATTATCCATGGTGGGTCATGGGGGCATTGTGTGCCAAGTTTGGTCTTTATTGGTCTTGGTCCCAGTGGTTTAATGGGGAATGATGGGTCCATTATCCCTCCTCCCAAACTGTAGTAGAATGTAGCGTGGGTCATAGGGGCTCTGTGTGCCAAGGTAGGTTACTGTAAATTCAGGGCATACACAATGTCCCATGAGCTGAGGCCTAGTCAGGAACAGCAAGTTATTGAAGCCTTACTGTCAATTCAGGCCATACACAATGTCCAATGAGCTGAGGGCTAGTCGGAGAATCAAGTTAATGAAGCCTTACTGTCAATTCAGAGTGTAAACAGCATTCCATTAAGTGAGGCCTAGTCAGGGAAATTAAGTTAATGAAGCCTTACT
Organism: Anolis apletophallus; assembly: GCA_030556195.1. Classification (NCBI taxonomy): domain Eukaryota; kingdom Metazoa; phylum Chordata; class Lepidosauria; order Squamata; family Anolidae; genus Anolis; species Anolis apletophallus. Next base: position 147,292,535 of record JARBWK010000008.1, on the reverse strand, counting down.
GTCAATTTTGGGCGTGGTCTGTGATTTGTAGGGGTGTAAATTTTCTGTGGGAAGTGAATTGGGTGTTTGTGTTTGTGCCTCAGCCCTTTGCCTTATCCTCCTCTGACAGTTTATTATGGGTCGGAATGTTCATGTTGGCTGGCCAGTACAGGAGTTATGCAAATCCGCCCTTATTGGCAGCCAATCATGTTGTCAGAATGTAGAGGCTGGGAGAGTTGTTGGCAGCCCCGGAGGATGCTGGGAAATGTAGTTTTTTTAACTCGTTGTTTTGGGGGCCTTTTAGGTTTTGGGGGGGAAAGTTTCTTTGTTACAAACCTACCTTGCTTGAGGCCTATTTCTGTTGGCAAGTTTGGTGTTTCTGCGTTGTAAGGTTTCTCTGTTTGGGATGGTTGTTCCATGACGGGAACCCCTTTATATAATAGATTGTACTATGTACTATAACATTATACTGTAATATTATTAGTAATATTACATGTAATATAAAATATATAATTATAATATCATTATTATTAGTATTATAATATTATCAATATTATATTATATACCATATATTATATTATATTATATTATATTATATTATATTATATTATATTATATTATATTATATTATATTATAAGGACAGTGCGGGAGGCAAGATGGAACTTGTAATAAACATATTACATATATACATACTATTTGTTTTGCTGAAAAGCAATCAAAATTGGTGGTAATAGATTCACAATCAGGTAGAAAAAGAAATCAAACCAAACTTTACCTGGAGACACGATCTTACACATATATGTATACATCGTCACATAGACATCATGGGGACTGATTTCTCTGTTGACATCTGGTTTTGAAAAGTGTGAAAACCAGGTTTCGATGGCCTTAAGTGGCATTTTCACTCATATTTTGTGCAACCTTGGGTTTATTGTAGTGCCTTTAGGTGAACATCGATATGGCAACCCTATTGGCTGGAGGAAGTTTGCCGTTGCCTTTCCCTGAGGACGAGAGAGTGTAGCTTGCTCCGGGTCCCCCAGTGGGCTTCTTCCGCAGCCGAGTAGGGATTCAAATCCAAAATCTTCAGGATCCTTTGAACCATTATGCCATGCTGGTTATTGACACTGAGCATATTAGCCAGCTGTGTGTGGGCAGCTCTTGATCTCACTTGAAGAGAAAGGCAGGATATTAATGGATTAATTAATTAAAATAATCATGTGCAAACACAGCAATCGAGGAGAGAACGGCGTGCGGACCTGACATGTGCTTTGTTATCGGGAATGGACTTTCTGCCTCCGCACTGAAACCTGTTCAATGCCCCCACCCACCTCATCTCCCCAAATCTTGTTTTTCAACTCTGGAGGAATTAATTCCGAAATGGTTTCCATTCCCGTACGTCACATGGGTGGGAATGCGCCCATCTCTGAGAGACCTGAACGATATGAGCCTGAAGAGAAATGAATTTCCCCACAATGGCTGGGTAGGAGTCATGTGCCGGTGTCACAAAAGGAGCGGAATCACAACCCTTGTGTTAGTGTTGAGTTGGTGCTTTGGCTACGTTGCCCCAAGCACAATTGGCAATGCAACCGATGCTTAACGCATTGGTACAACATTGTTGTGGCATGGCATCAAACAATCGGTGAATGGGATCTTTATTCCATTGTTTTTGCATATTTTGGGAGACAAGTTTCTAGTCCCTTTTGCTGCACAGAGAAGCTTAAGGAGAGGATCATGGCTCATTATTATTATTATTATTATTATTATTATTATTTCCCGCATTTCTATCCCGTTACTTCTCAACCCCCGAAGGGGCACTCAGAACAGCATTATATTGAGCCCCAATAAGAGGCTATTACAAATAATTACAATAATAAAATCACAAATTAAACATCCCATAATTAAAAACAATTCATAATTAAAAACCATACATAAGATTAAAACAGTAAACCAGTCTTGTCAGTCATCTCACCATTGCAATTTGTCCCTTTAAAGTGCTGCCTACAGCTATTGACCAAAAGCCTGGTCCCAGAACCATGGCTTAAATTTCTTTCGAAAAGCCAGGAGGGAGGGGGCTGATCTTATCTCAGTTGGGAGTGTGTTTTATAGGCTGGGAGCCACCGCTGAGAAGGCCCTGTCCCTTGTCCCCGCCAGGCGCATTTGAGCTGTTGACGGGAGCGAGAGCAGGGCCTCCCCAGATGATCTTAGATTACGAGGTGGGACGTAGGGGTGGATACGTTCGGACAAGTAAGCTGGGCCAGAACCATTTAGAGCTTTATAGGTCAAAACCAGCACTTTTGGGCTCAGAGATGGACTGGCAGCCAGTGGAACTGATACAACAGGGGGGTGGTATATTCCCTGAATGTTGCCCCAGTTAGTAATCTGGCTGCCGACCGTTGTACTAGCTGAAGTTTCTGAACTGTCTTCAAAGGCAGCCCCACATAGAGCGCATTGCAGTAATCTATTTGGGAAGTAACTGGAGTGTGGACTTCCGTGGCCAGGTCAGACTTCCCAAGGTATGAACGCAGCTGGCGCACAAGTCTTAACTGTGCAAAAGCTCCTCTGGCCACCGCCGAGACCTGGGGTTCCAGGCTCAGCGATAAATCCGGGATCACTCCCAAGCTGCAAACCTGCGCCTTCAGGGGAAGTGTAACCCCATCCAACACAGGCTGTAACCCTATGCCCTATTTGGCCTTTCGACTGACCAGGAGGACCTCTGTCTTGTCTGGATTCAATTTCAATTTATTAGCCCTCATCCAGTCCGACACAGCAGCCAAGCACCGGTTCAAGGTCTGGACAGCCTCCTTAGTGACAGGTGGGAAGGAGTGACATGATAACACCTTACTCCAAAACTCCGGATGATCTCCCCCAGCGGCTTCATGTAGATGTTAAATAACATCGGGGACAATACTGAGCCATGAGAGACTCCACACAACAACAGTTGTGGAGCCTAACAGGTGTCACCCAGTAACACCTTCTGAGACCGGCCCTCCAGGAAGGACTGGAGCCACTGCAGAGCAGTACCCCCAAGTGCCATTTCTGCAAGGCGTCCCAGAAGGATACAGTGGTCAACGGTATCAAAGGCCGCTGAGAGGTCCAGCAGAACCAACAGGGACACACTCCCTCTGTCCAGCTCCCGGCGTAGATCATCTACCAAGGCGACCAAGGCTGTTTCAGTGCCATGTCCCGGCCTAAAGACAGACTGTGCCGGATCTAGATAATCAGTGTCTACCAGGAACCCCTGGAGTTGTGAAGCCACCACACGTTCCATGACTTTGCCCAAGTAGGGAAGATTGGAAACTGGCCAAAAGTTGACTAAATGAGTAGGGTCCAGTGATGGTTTTTTTCCAACAGTTTTATAACAGCCTGTTTTAGGCTGGCTGGAATCTTGCCCTCCTCAACGGCGGCATTAACCACCACCTTCACCCACTCTGCCAAACCCATCTAGCTTCCTTTATCAGCCAGGATGGGCAGGGGTCTGGGATGCATGTGGTAGGCCTCATCTCTCCAAGGATCTTGTCCAGATCCTTGAGCTGAACCAATTAAAAAGAATCCATTAAACACCGACAAGTAGATGCTCGTGTTACATCCTCAGAGATTGCTGTAAACGTGGCGTCGAAATCGGAATGGATCAGTGCAACTTTGTCCGCAAAGAACCGAGCAAATGCTTCACAGCGATCTGCCAAGTTGTCACTAGTTGAGAATACATTAGCTGTTATTGCTTGCTATCTGCCTTCAAGTGTACATGGAGTTATGGGGAGGGTTTTCTTGACAAAGTTTATTCAAGGGTGATTTATCCTTGCCTCCCTGTGATGCTCAAGGCTGCTAGGAATTGTGGGAGTTGAAGTCCAAAACACCCGGAGGGCCAAAGTTTGCCCATGCCTGTGTTAGATCATCCTGAAAGATTTATTTATTTATTATTCGGTCAAGTATGCCGCCACTCCCCGAGGGCTCGGAGCGGCTCACAATCCACATAAAACAACATAAAAACAGAAATAAAACATCAGTTTAGGCTAGATCCAAATTTCGGATTTCAGCAGTCGAAAGCCAGCCGAAATAGATAGGTTTTGCATGCCCTGCGGAAAGATGGCAAGTCTCGCAGGGCACGCACTTCGGTTGGTAAGGCATTCCAAGTTTATGGCGCCACGACAGAGAAGGCTTTGCGCTGTGTAGATGTTAAAACGGATGACTTCGAGTAGGTTCAGATCTTCAGAACAAAGTGATCTCTGGGGTTGGTAGGGGGTGAGACGGTCCTTCAGATACATCAGCCCTAGACCATACTAGGCCTTGAAAGTTAACACCATCACCTTGAAAGTGATCCGGTGCTCGACCGGAAGCCAATGGAGCTGCTGAAGAATAGGAGTTATGTGGCATCTCGCTGGAACCCCAGCGAGAAGTCGCGCAACAGCATTCTGGACAAGCTTAAGTTTCCGGATCATAGACAAGGGTAGGCCAATGTAAAGGGCATTACAGTAGTCTAGTCTCGAGATGACCATGGCTTGGACCACCGTGGCTAAGTCGTCTCTAGACAGATAGGGGGCAATTTTGCTAACAGTGGAGACCTGAGACTCCATTGTCAGCAAGGGGTCTAAGACGACCCCTAAGCTCTTTATTGAAGGTGACGGGCGTAGTGCCTCACCATCCAGGGTAGGCAGCTGGACCACCCCACCGTCCGGTCGACCCAGCCACAGATACCAAATGAGTTTCCAAATGGTTTTAAATCGCCGTGATTGGCACGGCCCCTCCACCTCTGGCCCTGGCGTTGCTTAGAAACTTTGCAAAAATCCCCATTATAGGTCAGTCCGGTTTCTACATTTGGTTTGAATGTAATCACATTTTGTGCCCTGGTTCAGCAAGGTCAAAAGTGGGCACAAAAAAAGGGAGTTAATTAATGCTGCCACCCCGTCCTATTTGGTAATGGCCATCCTTGAGCTTCCATGACCTTTTTGGGGCATCGTTAGCTTTGTGTTTTTCTGGAGCGTTCGGAGATGTGGGTCACATCCCCAATGCAGAGACATCTGTTTTGTTAAAGATATCTATCGGGAAATGGCGAGACGGGTGGGCCACCACGGTTCCTCCACAAAGCATCTTGGAAGTCTTGAAGCTTTCGAGATCTCTTATCTTTCCTCCCACTTAAAATCCGTGGCTTAACTCCGCGGTGGGTAGATAGATGCAGGCGAGAACTCCAGGTTGCAAATTTGGCTTGGTGGCAGATTGACTTTCAGGACAGAAACAGGAAAAATACAGGCAATTTAGGCGAGGAAGCAATTTTCTGTACTTTACCACTAGTGTGAAACTAAAGGTATGATGGGAATCAGATTGCATGATAACCCTGATTCCCATTCAGATACCTTTAGTTGCAGGAAACCGCAGGAGTCATCCAGTCCATCCCCTTATGATAGATAAATAGACAGACAGACAGACAGATAGATAGATAGATAAATAGATAGATAGAGGCAGTTAGGTGATCATAGTGCTGGTACCCCAAGGATCATTCAGCCTAAGCCCTTAAGATAGACAGACAGAAAGACAGACTGATAGATAGTTAGATGGACAAAGAGACAGACAGAAAGACATTTACACACATAGATAGATGGATGAAAGAAAGACATTCAGACAGATGGCTGGATAGATAGACAGACAGACATTCATTCAGACACATATACAGATAAGTGGGTAGATAGATAGATAGATAGATAGACATTCAGACACATAGAAGATAGACAAACATAGATATAGGTAGGTAGACATTCAGATATACACATAGATATAGACAGGCATTCAGACACATACAGACATTCAGACACATAGGTGGGTAGGTAGGTAGGTAGATAGATAGACATTCAGATATACGCATAGACAGATCAATAGACAGATGATAGACAAACATAGACATTCAGATACATATACACATTGATACAGATAGATAGATATTCAGAGACACAGATAGGTAGGTAGACATTCAGATATACACATAGATAGTCAGATAGATAGACAGATATACATACATTTGGACACATATGTGGGTAGGTAGATAGACATTCAGATATAGTGATAGACAGACAGACATTCAGACACATAGGTGGGTAGGTAGGTAGACAGACATTCAGATATGCACATAGATAGATAGACAGACAGACATTCAGACATACACACATAGATAGATCTATAAATGATAGACAGACATAGACATTCAGACACATATACACATGGATAGATAAACAGACAGACATTCAGACACATATACAGACAGACAGATAGATGATAGAAATACATCCAGTCCAATCCCATTCTGCCGTGCACTAATAACACCATTCAAACTCTCTCGAAGGATGGCCATTCAGCCTGTGTTGAAACACCTCCAAGGATGGAGATGCCATCACCATTTGTTCCATCTTGAATGTCTTCATTTTGAAAGTTCATGGAAAGTTCATAGAACTAGAGTTGGAAGGACATCCAGTCTAACTTCATTCTGCCATGAATAAAGACACAATCCAAGTCCTCCTGACAGATGGCCATCCACTCTCTGGTTTAAAATCTCCATAGAAGGAGACCTAACCAGATGCAGAAGATTCACTATGGATCAACTCTTAATGCTTTTCCTAATGTTTTGGTGGAATCTCTTTCCCTAGAATTTGAATCCACGGCTGCCTCCTTGCGTCCTAGTCTCTCTCTCTATATATACATGTATATATAAAATAAATTATTGGAAGCAATAAACATTGACAAAATCACAGTCTGTCAATTGCAAAAGGCCACCTTTTTTGGATTTGCGCACATCATTCGAAAATACATCACACAGTCCTAGATGCTTGGGACGTGTACGACTTGTAATTTTGTTATACGAAATCCAGCATATAGATCTCGTTTGCTGTGACATACTGTGTTTTTGTGTCAATAATAATAATAATAATAATAATGTGTTCGACGTGTGATCAAATAAAAAAGCCAGCATAGTGATCTTGTTTACTGTGTACTAATCTTATGTATCAAGAAATAATAATTAATAATAATTAATATTATATTCGTATTATGTTGTTATTATTTTTAGGAAGTGTTCGACATATGATCCAATACAAAAAGATGTAGCATATCTGTATTTCAGTAAGGTCTTCGACAAGGTCTCCTGTAACCTGGCAAACAAACTACTTCAATGTGGGCTAGGCAAAACTATGGTTAAGTGGATCTGTAATTGGTTAACGCAGTGTTTCCCAACCTTTTCTGAGCCACGGCACACTTTTTACATTTGCAAAATCCTGGGGCACATCACCAACCAAAATGACACAAAATGACACTCTAACACAGTAATACATATAGTTAATATGTTTTTTAATGTATTTATACACTCAGTGTGAAACCTGGACCTGTTTCAATGAACACAACATAGATGTCCTGGCAGGAATGGCAGAAAGACACAAACTTCCCACACAGAACTCCCATAACCAAGAGAAAATGCTATAAGAGTTTGGTGGGCACTGACCTTGAGTTTTGGAGTTGTCGTTCACCTATATGCAGAGAGCACTGTGGACTCAAACAATGTTGGATCAGGACCAAACTTGGCATGAATACTCAATATGCCCAAATATGAACGCAGATGGAGTTCAGGGGAAATAGACCTTAACATTTGGGAGTTGTAGTTGCTGGGATTTATAGTTCCCCTACAATCAAAGAGCATTCTGAACCCCACCAATGATAGAACTGGGCCAAACTTCCCACACAGAACCCCCAGAGGCAAGAGGAGGTCTCTACTTGGGAAAAGGGAGGCGGGCCTTCCCAATGCATGGAGAGGGAGAGACCAAGTAGACAACGGGTGGGGAGGGGGGGTGTGTTTGTAATTTTGTGCCTTTATCGAGGTAGGTTTCTTAGGGTTTTTATACTTCAACACACTAGACTCCCCCCTCCTGGAGGTTCCAATTTCTCACGGCACACCTGATGATCGCTCACGGCACACTAGTGTGCCCCGGCACACTGGTTGGGAAACACTGGGTTAAGGCAGTGTTTTTCAACCTTTTTTGAGCTGTGGCACATTTTTTACATTTACAAAATCCTGGGGCACACCACCAACCAAAATGACACAAAATGACACTCTTACACAGTAATACATATAGCTAATATGTTTTTAAATGTATTTATACACTCAGTGTGAAACCTGGGCCTGTTTCGATGAACACAACATAGATATGACTTCCTCTCACATATTTATACATGGCTATCATGTCTTTTCTCAGCCTTCTCTTCTTCAGGCTAAACATGCCCAGCTCTTCAAGCCGCTCCTCATAGAGCTTGTTCTCCAGACCTTTGTGAAATTTCACCCTGAGTGAAACTTGCTTCCAGTTAACTATGGATGTCATGAAGCTGTTATAAACAGTTCCGGGGGGGGGGGGGGGCACTCTTGAAAAATCCAGTAAAATAGTAAAAAAAACCAAAAACATTCCAAGCGGAGAGGCTCAATTTGTTTCTTGGAAACCTGTGAGGGGGCTTCTAGGGGGGGAGTGCCAATTTCCCACAGCATACCTGATGATTGCTCACGGCACACTAGTGTGCCATGGCACACTGTTTGGGAAACACTGGGTTAAGGGAACGAACCCAAGGGTGCTTCTCCCCAACACCTTCTCAATAACTCAAAGGATCCAGGGTCTGGAGGACAAGCCCTATGAGAGCTGGGCATGTTGAGCCTGCTGAAGAAAAGACTGAGAGGAGACATGATCAGGGACAGGGATCAAGATGTGAGGGGAAGTCATAGGAAGGAAGGAGCAATCTTGTTTTCTGCTGTCCTAGAGACTAGGAAGCAATGGAACAATGCCTTCAGAGTACAAGAAAGAAAGCAGATTCCACCTGAACATGAGGAAGAACTTCCAATCTGTGAAAGTGGTTCAGCAGTGGAACTCTCTGCCCTGGAATGTAGCAGAGGCTCCATCTTTGGAGGCTTTTAAACAGAGGCTGGATGGCCATCTGTCCGGGGGTGCTTTGAATGCGATTTTCCTGCTTCTTGGCAGAATGGGGTTGGACTGGATGGCCCGTGAGATCTTTTCCAACTCTATGATTCTATGAAAAGACAGCATAGTGATCTTTTTTGCTGTGTACTAATCTTGTTGTGTATCTAATAATAATAATAATAATAATTTGGAAACTATACAATGGCCCAATAATAGAATTTGCATTATTATTAATAGTAGTGGTAGTATTCTTACATTTAGAAAATACTTCTAAGACATTTGTCGTCTGGGTTCTTGAGGGTAAGGACTGATCCAGAGTTTCTCAGCCACCAATACTGATAAAGAAGACTTTCCTACAGGTTCTCCATGTTTTATGCCCCAGGACAGTGTTTCCCAACCAGTGTGCCGGGGCACACTAGTGTACCGTGAGCGATCATCAGGTGTGCCGTGGGAAATTGGAAGCTCCAGGAGGGGGAGGGGGGGTCTAGTTTGTTGAAGTATGAAAACCCTTAAAAAAAACCTACCTCGATAAAGGCACAAAATTACAACCCCCCACCCCCACCCGTTGTCTACTTGGTCTCTCCCTCTCCATGCATTGGGAAGGCCCGCCTCCCTTTCCCCAAGTAGAGACCTCCTCTTGCCTCCTGGGGGTTCTGTGTGAGAAGTTTGGCCCAGTTCTATCTTTGGTGGGGTTCAGAATGCTCTTTGATTGTAGAGGAACTATAAATCCCAGAAACTACAACTCCCAAATGTCAAGGTCTATTTCCCCTGAACTCCATCTGCGTTCATATTTGGGCATATTGAGTATTCATGCCAAGTTTGGTCGTGATCCAACATTGTTTGAGTCCACAATGCTCTCTGGATGTCGGTGAACTACAACTCCAAAACTCAAGGTCAATCCCCACCAAACTCTTATAGCATTTTCTCTTGGTTATGGGAGTTCTGTGTGGGAAGTTTGTGTCTTTCTGCCATTCCTGCCAGGATATCTATGTTGTGTTCATCGAAACAAGTCCAGGTTTCACACTGAGTGTATAAATACATTTAAAAACATATTAAATATATGTATTACTGTGTTTGAGTGTCATTTTGTGTCATTTGGTTGGTAGTGTGCCCCAGGATTTTGCAAATGAAAAAAGTGTGCCGCGGCTCAAAAAAGGTTGGGAAACACTGCCCCAGGAAACCCAGCAATGGCACCTGGAAGGCTTTTTAAAAAACATGGCACAAGCTTTCGAGGACTACCAAGTCCATTAAAAATCCCTCTCCAAAGAGAAGCCGATTCGGCGGTTTGTGGAAGCGTTCCAGGCACAAAGTTGTCGCTGGGATTTGCAGCCAAAGGCCGGCTGTGTTTGAATGTTTTCTGGCAGAATCATAAAACAGATGCTCTTTTGAGCCAACTTAGACCCATTGGACGGATCCGAGGTCCCTCACCTTTAGCCTACAAACCTATTTAGCCTGAGAGCATGGAGAGCTGGGAGTCTCATCATTCCTGCCTCGGTTTCCCCTGAGTGGAATACATTGGGCCCTCGATATCCATGGGGTCTGGTTTCAGGACCTTTTGTGGATCTATGGATACTCAAATGCTATTAGATACTATGGCATAAAAAACGGTGCCTCTTCAAATGGAATTTTTGGGAATATTTTGAAGCAAAGATCCATGGATGTGGAGGGACAACATTAACCATGATCTCTATCTCAACATGATGGAGGTAGTGAATGGATATGAATAGAGATTGCAAAGCAAACTGGAAAACTGTACCTATGGATGGATCTACAGTGCCAAATAATGCAGTTGGGAACTGCATGCTATGGGTCTATATCTGGTATAGCCAAACCTATACCTCTTTTCTCAGGCCCTCGTCCCTCTTATCATTCTATCCTTTCATTTCCTTCCTTCTCTTCCTCCCTCTTTCCCTCCCTCCCTCCCTCCCTTCCTTTCTTCCCTTCCTTCTCTTCCACCCTTACCTCCTTTCTCCCTTCTCTTTCCTTCCTCATTCCCTTCTTTCCTTTCATCCATCTCTTCCACCCCTTCCACCCCTTTTGTATTTCCTTCCTTCTCTCTTCCACCCTTTCCTCCTTTCTCCCTTCTCTCGCCTTCTCCTTCCCTTCCTTTCACCCATCCTTTCCACTCTTTTGTCCTTCCTTACCCCTTTCCTCCCTATCTCCCTCTTTCTCTTTCCTTCCTTCCATTTTGTCTTTCCTTTCTTTCCTTTCTCCTTCCCTTCCTTCTTTTTTCTTCCCCCTTTTCGTCCTTTCTTCTTTCCTGCCCTTTTGTCTTTCCTTCCTTCCATCTGTCCTCCCTCTCTCCGTCGTTCTTCTTCCCTTCCTCCCTTTTGTCCTTCCTTCCTTCTCTCTTCCCTTCCACCTTTTCATCCTTCCTTCCCCTTTGTCTTCCCTTCCTTCCCTCTTCCCTTCTTCCTTCCCTCTTTCTTCTTCCATCCTTCGCTTCCTCCCTTTCATCCTTCCTTCTCTCTTCCCTTCCACCTTTTCTTCCTTCCTTCCCTTTTGTCTTTCTTTCCTTCCCTCTTCCCTTCCTTCTTCCCCTTTTCTTCTTCCATCCTTCCCTCCCTCCCTCCCTCCCTCCCTTCTGTCTTCCCTTCCACCTTTTCATCCTTCCTTCCCTTTTGTCTTTCTTTCCTTCCTTTCCTTCTTCCCCCTTTCTTCTTCCATCCTTCTCTTCCTTCCTTCCTTCCTTCCTTCTGCCTTCCCTTCCACCTTTTCATCCTTCCTTCCCTTTTGTCTTTCTTTCTTTCCTTCCTTCCCTCTTCCCCTCCTTCTTCCCCCTTTCTTCTTCCATCCTTCCCTTCCTTTCATCCTTCCTTCCTTCTCTCTTCCCTTCTACCTTTTCATCCTTCCTTCCCTTTTGTCTTTCTTTCTTTCCTTCCTTCTTCCTTTCCTTCTTCCCCCTTTCTTCTTCCATCCTTCTCTTCCTTCCTTCCTTCCTTCCTTCTGCCTTCCCTTCCACCTTTTCATCCTTCCTTCCCTTTTGTCTTTCTTTCCTTCCTTCCCTCTTCCCTTCCTTCTTCCCCCTTTCTTCTTCCATCCTTCCCTTCCTTTCATCCTTCCTTCCTTCTCCCTTCCCTTCTACCTTTTCATCCTTCCTTCCTCCCTTCCCTTTTGTCTTTCCTTCCTTCCTTCCCTCTTCCCTTCCTTCTTCCCCTTTCTTCTTCCATCCTTCCCTTCCTTTCATCCTTCCTTCCTTCTCTCTTCCCTTCCACCTTTTCTTCCTTCCTTCCATTTTGTCTTTCCTTTCTTTCCTTTCTCCTTCCCTACCTCCCTTCTTTTTTCTTCCTCCTTTTCATCCTTCCTTCTTTCCTGCCCTTTTGTCTTTCCTTCCTTCCCTCTGTCCACCCTCTCTCCGTCGTTCTTCTTCCCTTCCTCCCTTTTGTCCTTCCTTCTCTCTTCCCTTCCACCTTTTCATCCTTCCTTCCCTTTTGTCTTTCTTTCCTTCCTTCCTCCTTCCCTTCTTCCTTCCCTCTTTCTTCTTCCATCTTTCGCTTCCTCCCTTTCATCCTTCCTTCTCTCTTCCCTTCCACCTTTTCTTCCTTCCTTCCCTTTTGTCTTTCTTTCTTTCCTTCCCTCTTCCCTTCCTTCTTCCCCCTTTCTTCTTCCATCCTTCCCTCCCTCCCTTCCTTCTGTCTTCCCTTCCACCTTTTCATCCTTCCTTCCCTTTTGTCTTTCTTTCCTTCCTTCTTCTTTTCCTTCTTCCCCCTTCCTTCCTTCCTTCCTTCCTTCCTTCTGCCTTCCCTTCCACCTTTTCATCCTTCTTTCCCTTTTGTCTTTCTTTCCTTCCTTCCTTCCCTCTTCCCTTCCTTCTTCCCCCTTTCTTCTTCCATCCTTCCCTTCCTTCCTTTCATCCTTCCTTCCTTCTCTCTTCCCTTCCACCTTTTCATCCTTCCTTCCTCCCTTCCCTTTTGTCTTTCCTTCCTTCCTTCCCTCTTCCCTTCCTTCTTCCCCTTTCTTCTTCCATCCTTCCGTTCCTTTCATCCTTCCTTCCTTCTCTCTTCTCTTCCACCTTTTCATCCTTCCTTCCCTTTTGTCTTTCTTTCCTTCCTTCCCTCTTCCCTTCCTTCTTCCCCCTTTCTTCTTCCATCCTTCCCTTCCTTCCTTTCATCCTTCCTTCCTCTCTTCCCTTCCACCTTTTCATCCTTCCTTCCCTTTTGTCTTTCTTTCCTTCCTTCCTTCCCTGTTCCCTTTCTTCTTCCCCTTTCTTCTTCTATCCTTCCCTTCCTTTCATCCTTCCTTCCTTCTCTCTTCCCTTCCACCTTTTCATCCTTCCTTCCTTCCCTTTTGTCTTTCTTTCCTTCCTTCCCTCTTCCCTTCCTTCTTCCCCCTTTCTTCTTCCATCCTTCCCTTCCTTCCTTTCATCCTTCCTTCCTTCTCTCTTCCCTTCCACCTTTTCATCCTTCCTTCCCTTTTGTCTTTCTTTCCTTCCTTCCTTCCCTCTTCCCTTCCTTCTTCCCCCTTTCTTCTTCCATCCTTCCCTTCCTCCCTTTCGTCCTTCCTTCCTTCTCTCTTCCCTTTCTCGTTACCTTCCTTCTTCCATCACCGGGCAGCCAGTCCTCCTAGTAGGGAGTGCTAGCACGTGGCCCCTAAGTTAGAAAGTGTCCATGCCTGGTCGATATTCTGACTGTATAATGGAGTTCAAACTGCATTATTTGGCAGTGTGGATCCAGCCTGAATGTGTTGTTGGACCAATGCTTGAGTCTAAACAGAAGTGGTGCATCTACACCAGGTTTGGGCAAACTTGGGCCCTCCAGGTGTTTTGGACTTCAACTCCCACCATTCCTAGGAGCCCATTCCTAATCTACCCAGTGGAATTAATTAATGCCTGGGCTTCTCAGACAGATGCCAACTTCTTTCAAGGCGTTGGTCTTCATCTCTCGCTCCGTCATGCAATGGGAGAATAATATTATTTTCACCCTTTCCCTTCCTTTCCTGAAACGTGCCAGTTTTCGTATAGGTACGATTCCCACATTTCTGCCTCCTACGGCGCTCACAGAGCAGCATCTGTTTTTGCAATTGGGACAAACTAATAAAACTCTGGATTCTCAGCTTTTACGAAACCACCGGCTTTGGCTTCCCTTTATCATCCCTCTGCTTTGCTTCTGGAAAAACGTGAAATGTTAGAGCAGTGTTTCCCAACCAGTGTGCCGTGGCCCACTAGTGTGCCGTGAGCGATCATCTGGTGTGCCTTGGGAAATTGGAACCTCCAATATCCTTTCTTCCTCCAAACTTGGGCAAATTTGGACCTTCCAGGTGTTTTGGACTCCAACTCCCACCATTCCTAGCAGCCTCGGGCTCTTTTCCTCCCCCCGCCCCTTCAGCCATTTAAGCAGGAAAGGGCCTCAGGCTGTGAGGAATGGTGGGAGTTGAAGTCCAAAGCACCCAGAGGGCCGAAGTTTTCCCATGCCTGTTTTAGGGACCTTGAAGTGGTGAGCCTCCTTCCAACATTGTGATTCTGGATAGAAAACAAACAACAACATAACATAACATTATCTGAGTCCACAGTGCTCTCTGTTTGTAGGTGAACTACAACTTCCAAACTCAAGGTCAGCTCCCAAGCAAACCCTTTCAGTGCTTTCTGTTGGTAATGAGAGTTCAATATGCCAAGCTTGGTTCAATTCCATTGTTGCAAGAGTTCAGGATGCTCTTTGATTGTGTGTTAACTATAAATCCCAGAAACTGTAACTCCCAAATGTCAAGGTCTATTTTCCCCAAACTCCATCTGTGTTCACATTTGGGCATATTGAGTATTCATGACAAGTTGGTCCTGATCCAACATTGTTTCAGTCCACAGTGCTCTCTGGATATAGGTGAACTACAACTCCAAAACCCAAGGTCAATGCCCACCAAACACTTATAGTATTTTTCTCTTGGTTATGGAAGTTCTGTGTGGGAAGTTTGTGTCTTTCTGCCATTCCTGCCAGGACTTCTATGTTGTGTTCATCGAAACAGGCCCAGGTTTCACACTGAGTGTATAAATACATTTAAAAACATATTAACTATATGTATTACTGTGTTAGAGTGTCATTTTGTGTCATTTTGGTTGGTGGTGTGCCCCAGGATTTTGTAAATGTAAAAAATGTGCCACAGCTCAAAAAAGGTTGAAAAACACCGTGTTAGAGCATCCATTTATTCTTCTTCCAACTCTGCTCAGGCTGCCCTATACACTGCCCTATATCCCAGGATTATCTGGTTTGAATTGGATTATATGAGTCTACCCTGCCAGATAATCTAGGACAGTGGTTCCCAACCTTCCTAATGCCGCAACCCCTTAATACATTTCCTCTTATTGTGGTGACCCCCCAACCATAACATTATTATTTTTGTTGTTACTTCATAACTAATTTTACTAATGTTATGAATCGTCATGATATGCAGAATGTATTTTCATTCACTGGACTAAATTGGGCACAAATACCCGATACGCCCAAATTTGAATACAGATGGGGTTGGGGGGGGGTATTGATTTTGTCATTTGGGAGTTGTAGATGCTGGGACGTATAGTTCACCTACAATCAAAGAACATTCCAAACTCCAACAACAACGGGATTGAACCCAACTTGGAACATAGAACTCCCCATGACCAACAGAAAATACTGGAAGGGTTTGGTGGGCATTGACCTTGAGTTTTGGTAGTTCACCTACACCCAGAGAGTTCTGTGGACTCAAACAATGATGGATCTGGACCAAACTTGGCACGAATACTCAATATGCCCAATTGTGAACACTGGTGGACTTTGGGTAAAACAGACCTTGACATTTGGGAGTTGTAGTTGCTGGGATTTATAGTTCACCTACAATCAAAGAGCATTGAACTCCACCAATGATGGAACTGAACCAAACTTGGCACACAAAATTCCCATGACCAACAGAAAATACTGGAAGGATTTGGTGGGCATAGACCTTGAGTTTGGGAGTTGTAGTTCACCTACAGCCAGAGAGCACTGTGGGCTCAAAGAATGATGAATCTGGACCAAACTTGGCATGAATACTCAGTATGCCCCAAAGTGAACACTGGCGGAGGTTGGGAAAAACAGACCTTGAGACTTGGGAGTTGTAGTTGCTGGGATTTATAGTTTACCTACAATCAAAGAGCATTCTGAACTCCACCAATGATGGAACTGAACCAAACATGGCACACCAAACTCCCGTGACCAACAGAAAATACTGGAAGGGTTTGGTGGGCAGGGACCTTGAGTTTGGGAGTTGTAGTTCACCTACACTCAGAGAGCACTGTGGGCTCAAAGAATGATGAACCTGGACCAAAGTTGGCATGAATACTCAGTATGCCCCAATGTAAACACTGGCGGAGGTTGGGGAAAACAGACCTTGAGACTTGGGAGTTGTAGTTGCTGGGATTTATAGTTTACCTACAATCAAAGAGCATTCTGAACTCCACCAATGATGGAACTGAACCAAACTTGGCACACCAAACTCCCGTGACCAACAGAAAATACTGGAAGGGTTTGGTGGGCATGGACCTTGAGTTTGGGAGTTGTAGTTCACCTACACCCAGAGAGCACTGTGGGCTCAAAGAATGATGAACCTGGACCAAAGTTGGCATGAATACTCAGTATGCCCCAATGTGAACACTGGCGGAGGTTGGGGAAAACAGACCTTGAGACTTGGGAGTTGTAGTTGCTGGGATTTATAGTTTACCTACAATCAAAGAGTATTCTGAACCCCACCAACAATATAATTGAGCGACACTTCCCACATATAACGATAGAATTGGGCCAAACTAGCTATCTATATCGTATAAGTTCACCTTTCTTATGACTGTACATTTTCTCCCAGTTCGAAGCATATAATCTGGATTATATATGGCAATGTAGATGGGGCATCCCTATTTGCTGGGATTAGGGACATGGCACCCCTGCAAAACTAAAGAATGGACATAGAGATTCCTAAAGAAGCCATATTAATCAAATCTGGAAATAATCAAAACCATAAACCTTTGGGTAGAAGATGGCCATGGAGTTGCATTACAGCACCTAGAGATTCCTGCAGAAACCCTATTCATCAAATGTGCAAATAATTCAGGTGCATAGAGCAGTGTTTCCCAACCTTTTTTGAGCCGTGGCACACTTTTTACATTTACAAAATCCTGGGGCACACCACCAACCAAAATGACACTCTAACACAGTAATAATACATATAGTTCATATGCTTTTAAATGTATTTATACACTCAGTGTGAAACCTGGGCCTGTTTCGATGAACACAACATAGATATCCTGGCAGGAATGGCAGAAAGACACAAACTTCCCACACAGAACTCCCATAACCAAAAGGAAATACAATAAGAGTTTGGTGGGCATTGACCTTGAGATTTGGAGTTGTAGTTCACCTATATCCAGAGAGTACTGTGGACTGAAACAATGTTGGATCAGGACCAAACTTGGCATGAATACTCAATATGCCTAAATGTGAACACAGATGAAGTTTGGGGAAAATAGACCTTGACATTTGGGAGTTACAATTTCTGGGATTTATAGTTAATACACAATCAAAGAGCATCCTGAACTCTTGCAACAATGGAATTGAACCAAACTTGGCATATTGAACTATCATCACCAACAGAAAGTACTCTGGGTGCTTTGGACTTCAACTCCCACCATTCCTAACAGCCTGAGCCCCTGCTTAAATGGCTGAGAGGGGAAAGGAAAAGAGCCGGAGGCTGCTAGGAACGGTGGGAGTTGGAGTCCAAAACACCTGGAAGGTCCAAGTTTGCCCATTCCAGCTTTCAACAGAGACCTCTTCCTCCCCCTTCGCGCCCTTTCTTCCCCCTCCTGCCGAACACTGACTTTTTCTTCTACACTGCCGCTTCTGCCGCCATTTTGATCCGAGGGGGCAGTGTGAGCGTGTTCAGGAGGGGAGGGGGGGAGGAAGACATGACCCGTGCGGGCGCTACTGCGCAGACTCGCCCCAGAGCAAAGCGAGCAGAGCGAGGCTGGGAAGAAGGGAGCCCAATTGGAGAAGAAAAAGTGTTTGGCGGGAGGGGGAAGAAAGGGTATTGGCGGGTCCAAATTCCCACGGCACACCTGATGATTGCTCACGGCACACTGGTTGAGAAACACTGGCATAGAGACACGACCGGCAAAGGTATCCTAGCTCAGAATGGCAGGTTCTGTGCGACCCATTTCTTGGTCCCCGACTATTGCTTTGCAAATGCTTTTCAGTCCTTGGCTTTTTCCTTAAGCAGAGGCAAGGGCCCAGGTTCAGTTCCTGCATCTCCAGCCAAGAAGGATCAGGTAACAGGAATGGGGGGAAATGACATTAGAGCGCTGTTTCTTATTAGAAGAGACAATACTGGACTAATGGGAAAGCAGTCTGGCTAAAAGCAGAAGAAGAAGAAGGGCCTGTTTATGGCTCTTGTCTCTGGATGAAGTTTTGGGGTTGAAGCATACTTTCATAGATGCATCTGTTCAGCTCATGGGAGGAAACCATGTGCTTCTCCAGATGTTTGTGAATGGCATATCCCAGCATTCCTCATGCTGGAAGGGGATGATGGGAGTTGTAGTATGCAACAAGAAGTGTTATTATTATTATTTGATACATGACAAGATTATCTCGGTATTACTTCTCGAACGAAGATTTTTAGGAAGGACTCAGCCCATGCTTTTTACAAGCGCGTTGATGACTAAAAAGGCCAATCTGAGATAGGCAAGTTCGGTTGCAGAAAGCACAGCAGAAAGTCTCCTTGGGTGATGTTGTTTCCAAGTTGCGGTTCTTTCTGCGTTGTTGTCTCTCTTCGAGACCCGTTCGGCGTGTCTTCTCAAAAGAGGCCACAGCATTGTGGATAGTGCGTCTCCATGCCTCCCGATGTGAGGCCAGGGTGGACCATTGTTGGTGATCAATCTGGCCGAGTCTGAGATGTTGCTTCAGGGAGTCCTTGTATCTCTTTTTGGGGGCGCCTCTCTTGCGCTGACCCGTGGCAAGTTCACCGTAGAGTAGTATCTTTGGGAGGCGGTGGTCTACACAGCAAACAAGATCCCTATACTGGCTGTTGTATTGGATCACACCTCGGAGACTTCCCAAGTGTTGAGGACTGTGTGATGTATCGGCGAATAGTGCGTGCAGATCCGAGTAGGGTGGCCTTTTGCAGCTGACAGGTGGTGATTTTGTCAGCGCTGATGGTTTTTAAGTGCAGGCCAAGGTCTTCAGGCACTGCACCCAGTGTGCCAATCACACTGAGACATCCCTTGACTAGCTTGTGCCAGAGTCTTTGCAGGTCGATCTTTTAAATCCTCATATCGTGTCAGCTTTTCCAGTTGCTTCTTGTCAATTCTGCTGTATTATTATATTTATTACATTTATTATACTTATTTATACCCTGCTTTATCTCTCCCGAAAAAGACTCAAAGCGGCTTAACATCAAAGCATCAGTTTGTATATACAAATATGCAAAAATTAATAAAGGATATTATTATTATTATACTTAAATCAACAATTTATTTATTTATTTATTTATTTACATCATTTATATTTTGCCCTTCTCACCCCGCAGGGGACTCAGGGCGGATCACAATGCACATATACAGGCAAACATTCAATGCCCTAGACCAGTGATTTTCAACCAGTGTGCCGTGGAACGCTAGTGTGCCGTGAGAGATCATCAGGTGTGCCGTGGGAAATTATTTTCAAACTTCATTCATATATAAACTATAAGGCGCATCTGCCCCTTTAAGAAATTGAACCATGGCACTCTCGCGTCACCTAAGAAGTGACACAAGAGTGCTATGGTCGCGCCATCTTGGATTCGCTCAGACGTGGCTAAGTAAACAAAGTTAGTGTTAGTGCTGCAGCTGCGCGTCAAGTGACAGTGGCAATTTGGGATCACAGCAAGACAAGCGAGTGACAGTGAGTGTATAAATATATTTAAAAACATATTAACTATCTGTATTATTGTGTTAGAGTGTCATTTTGTGTCATTTTGGTTGGTGGTGTGCCCCAGGATTTTGCAAATGTCAAAAATGTGCCGCAGCTCAAAAAAGGTTGAAAATCACTGCCCTAGACATACAACAAATATAGACAGACAACGAGCTACACAATTGGTCGAGAGCTCACCTGACCCGGGAAGGCCTCAAACTTGTGACCTTCTGGTCAGTAGAGATCTTATGCAACTGACTCCCGGCCAGCTGCGCCACATTCCCCATCCACAATAGTGGATGGATACGCAATTTCCATCCCTGGTTTAGGCCGTACTTGGCTACACTATAGGCCTGGGTAGGTTTCTTCGGAATGCTCGTAAAATCGGAATGAATTCAAGTTAAATCCGCTTTTGAAGCGATTTCGAGGCGATTTAAAGAACCCGGAAGCGAATTTGCCATTTCGAAGCCGCCGCCGCCATTTTTGGAAAGGAATCGGTGAAAATGGCCTATCTCTACCTTCACTCCCCTTCTTTCTTTCTCCCAAGTCAATGCGGGAGAAACTTTCTTTCCCCGAGCCCACCGCCTCTTCCCAGTTCTCACCTTGCCAATTCTCTCACACCAAAAGCAACTTGCAGTTTCTCAAGTTGCTCCTGACATGAAACCCCCCCCACTAAAAACAACAGAATGTACAATTTGAAACCTAATAAAACTATACAAACATGAAAATAGGATCCCACATTGGGAAGTACACAAAATAAACAGTTAAAACCACGAAAAACCTATTAAATATCGTTCGCATATAATATTTACCTGCATTGGTCAACCATTTCAAAGCTCCTTACCTGAGCGGTGATGTCACAATCATCAGCATAGCATACTTGGCTATTACATTATTATTATTATTATTATCTATTGGATTTATTATATACCTGCATTATCCAAAGCACTGTATAGGGTGCTGTGTTGTTGTTGTTGCTGCTGCTGTTGTATTTATACTGTGTTTTCCTTTCTTAAATGAGAGTCAAAGCAGCCGACAACATTAAAAACCATTTAAAACCCTACAACAGGGGTGCTCATTACGTAGATCACGATCTACCGGTAGATCGCGTAGGCCAGGGCATCCTGGTAGATCGCAGGCAGAGCGGGAGGAAGGCTCAGTCCCTTTCCGCAGGCTCCCGACGCCGCCCAGGTGCAGAAGGAGGTTGGACTGGAAGGCCCTTGGAGGTCTCCTCCTATTCTAGGAACCCGTTGTTGTTGTTATTATTATTATTATCAGAGGCTGAATGGCCATCTGTGAGGTATGCTTTGATTGTGTTTTTCCCTTATGGCAGAAGGAGGTTGGACTGGATGGCCCTTGGAGGTCTCCTCCTATTCTAGGAACCCGGTGTTGTTGTTGTTGTTGTTGTTATTATTATCAGAGGCTGAATGGCCATCTGTGAGGAATGCTTTGATTGTGTTTTTCCCTTATGGCAGAAGGAGGTTGGACTGGAAGGCCCTTGGAGGTCTCCTCCTATTCTAGGAACCCGGTGTTGTTGTTGTTGTTATCAGAGGCTGAATGGCCATCTGTGAGGAATGCTTTGATTGTGTTTTTCCCTTATGGCAGAAGGAGGTTGGACTGGAAGGCCCTTGGAGGTCTCCTCCTATTCTAGGAACCCGGTGTTGTTGTTGTTGTTATTATTATTATCAGAGGCTGAATGGCCATCTGTGAGGACTACTTTGATTGTGTTTTTCCCTTATGGCAGAAGGAGGTTGGACTGGAAGGCCCTTGGAGGTCTCCTCCTATTCTAGGAACCCGTTGTTGTTGTTGTTGTTATTATTATTATCAGAGGCTGAATGGCCATCTGTGAGGAATGCTTTGATTGTGTTTTTCCCTTATGGCAGAAGGAGGTTGGACTGGAAGGCCCTTGGAGGTCTCCTCCTATTCTAGGAACCCGGTGTTGTTGTTGTTGTTGTTGTTGTTGTTATCAGAGGCTGAATGGCCATCTGTGAGGAATGCTTTGATTGTGTTTTTCCCTTATGGCAGAAGGAAGTTGGACTGGATGGCCCTTGGAGGTCTCCTTCTACTCTAGGAACCTGTTGTTGTTGTTACTATTATTGTTATTATTAGCAGAGGCTGAATGAATATTATCATCACCATTATTATTATGAATAAATTCAGGGGCTTATTATACTCACATTTAGTTGAATTCAGTCTTAAAATATATTATATGGCTCTCACTGAAATAAATTTCCAAATATTTTGCTTTTATGGCTCTCTGAGTAGTGGGTAAGTAGATCATTTTGACTTGGTTGTTTTATAAGTAGCTCGCGTGCTGAAAAAGTGCGAGCACCCATGCCCTACAACGTACACGTGTTAAAATAGAAATTAAACATCAAATTGCTACAAACAAATAGTTAAAATTGTTACAAGTGTTTAAAAATAATTAAAACGCCGCTCGGAGCAGAGAAAACGCCGATGATGATAATGGTTATGATCCCACTTTTATCACTCAACCGAGATGCAAAATGGCTATCCGCATTTAGAGCCAGCAAAGTGCCCAGTGCACAACAGTGTAAAGCGTGTCGTAATGCGCATTATGAAGCAATGATATCCCATTATACATCTTTGCAATTCAGTCCAAAACACCTGAAGAGCCCAATTTGGCCCATGCTGCCCTAATGCATGAAGTGATGGGGAAAATATCCCTTAAGTATGTGCAAAGTGCTGTTTGTACCTTTGGATACTGCCTTTCCCAGGGCAGTTTGGGAGGTTTTCTCCCCCTCCTATACAGTCATCTGCCTCCAGGCCATTGAGATAAAGGAGATATATATATATTTTCCAAATGGAAACGATGCTTCTTCTCGCTGCCACTTTCCTCTCTGGAGCAATCCAGCCAAACTGGTTTGTTGTGCCTCTTGGTAGCAAATAAATAAATAACTTTCCCAGATTTCAACATCGGCGTCAAAAACCTTCCCAACCGCCTCTTTATGGCCCAACCTATAGATATATTTATGCATTTTTTAAAAAAGTGCCTTGTGGAAGGTTGCACTCCCCATTGCCATTGGGAAATGCATCTTCTCCATTGAGGGACAGAAGAGCCTCTGATTCAGATATGTGTCACGGCAAGATACAACATGCAACCTCGCCAGGAAAAAATATGTCCCTATGTGAAATCTTCAGGAATTTGCCTGTATGAGATTATTATCATCATCATCATTATCATAATTATTGGCCTGTATGAGATTATTATTATTATCATCATCATCGGCCTGTATGAGATTGGTGTTGTTGTTGTTATGTTGTTATTGTTATTATTAAGATGCCGGCCACAGATTCAGACAAAATGTCAGGAGAGAATGCTACTGGAACATGGCAAAGCAGCCCGAAAAACCTACAGCAACCTGCTGTTGTTATCTATCTATTATTTCTATCTATCTATTACATATAATAAAAGTCAGTGTTTGCGGGCGGTGGGCGGGTGGGCCGAGCGACGGGAAGAATATGTGCCAGCGTTTCGATTGGCTGCCACTCCGGGATTATTTGCATAAATGGCTCTGACTGGCCAGCCTCAGAACACCAAAATTCTACGGCCCCAGACAGAGGTGATTGGTTGCCACTGACAGACAATTTGCATAAATGACTGTGATAGACCAGCAAAACAGAATGCAACTGAATGCTTGCGAGCAGTGCATATAGCCACTGATTGGCGACAGTTGACAGGTTTTTTTCCATTGACAGTTGACAGTTTTTTTCAGTTGGCAATGGAATGTTCGTTTTCTGAGAGTATTCCACTACAGCAGGGGTGGGCAACTATTTTTCCAAGGGGCCACACGAGAGCAAAAAATATTATGGAGGGCCGCACCTAAAGGCGGAACTACATGCTAATCTACATAATTTATTTATTTATTCACTTACTATATTTACTATATATTACACATCATTAATATTAACATATTAATATATCAAGAAATATTCATATATTATTAGTATTAATATCATTATTATATTATAGTATATATATATAAACATAATATATTGACATTATAATATATCATATAACATTATATTATATTATATTATTTTTATTATTGTTATAAAATTATTATACAATAATAATAAAAACCACTAAAATAAAATAATGCTTCCTTATAGTCCCCTTCTCTGGAGATTTTTATGCAGAGGCCAGGCAGGGGAGGTAAGCCAGGGGCCCTTAGGCGGGCCGGATAGAATCAGCCAAAGGGCCGCATCCGGGCCCCGGGCCGCAGTTTGCCCACCCCTGCACTACAGGGTTTCCTGATGTACTGAGAGCACGACTAGCATTACAAGCTAGGCCCAAAAATAGACATACATCCTTCCAGCCAAAGGTGAAAACACCACTTTTCCCAACAGGCCTCAGTCTGAATTGACAGTAAGGCTTCCTAGGCCTCAGCCTGAATTGACAGTAAGGCTTCCTAGGTCTCAGCCTGCATTGACAGTAAGGCTTCCTAGGTCTCAGCCTGCATTGACAGTAAGGTTTCCTAGGCCTCAGTCTAAATTGACAGTACGACTTCCTAGGCCGCAGCCTAAATTGACAGTAAGGCTTCCTAGGCCTCAGCCTAAATTGACAATAAGGCTTCCTAGGCCTCAGCCTGAATTGACAGTAAGGCTTCCTAGGTCTCAGCCTAAATTGACAATAAGGCTTCCTAGGCCTCAGCCTAAACTGACAGTACGACTTCCTAGGCCTCAGCCTAAATTGACATTAAGGCTCCCTAGGCCTCAGCCTGAATTGACAGTAAGGGTTCCTATGCCTCAGCCTGAATGGACAGTACAGCTTCCTAGGCCTCAGCCTGAATGGACATTAAAGCTTCCTGGGTCTCAGCCTGAATTGACAGTAAGGCTTCCTATGCCTCAGCCTCAACTGACTGTAAGGCTTCCTAGGCCTCAGCCTGAATGGACATTAAAGCTTCCTAGGCCTCAGCCTGCATTGACAGTAAGGCTTCCTATGCCTCAGCCTCAACTGACAGTAAGGCTTCCTAGGCCTCAGCCTCAATTGACAGTAAGGCTTCCTAGGCCTCAGCCTGCATTGACAGTAAGGCTTCCTAGGCCTCAGCCTGCATTGACAGTAAGGCTTCCTAGGCCTCAGCCTGCATTGACAGTAAGGCTTCCTAGGCCTCAGCCTGAATGGACAGTAAGGGCTCCTAGGCCTCAGCCTGAATGGACAGTAAGGCTTCCTAGGCCTCAGCCTGAATGGACATTAAGGCTTCCTAGGCCTCAGCCCATTTCAAATAACCTGGGCACCGCCGGGTCCCAAAGCTAGTTATTAATATTAGAGACACAACAAGATTGGTATACACAACAAACAAAATACCACTCTGCTGGCTTTTATATTGGATCACACGTCAGATACTTCCCAAGTATCTAGGATCTATGCGTGATGAAGCAGGATAGCCTTTTTGCAGCTGATTAATGGAAATTTTGTCAGCGCCGATTGTATTTAAGTGCAGGCCAAGGTCTTTAGGCACTGCACCCAGTGTGCCGATCACCACCGGGACCCCCTTGACTGGTTTGTGCCAGAGTTTTTGCATCTCAATCTTTCAATCCTCATATTGTGTCAGCTTTTCCAGTTGCTTCTCGTCAATCCTGCTGTCGCCTGGGTTTGCAACATTGACAATAATTCCATGATTGTGCGGTCAGGAGTGTTGTACTCCAAAACTCTTGTCAGTCTGAATTTGGAAGTTCCAGAGTAGTTTGATGTAGTTGTTGTTATTACTATTATTATTATGCCAACCACAGATGCAGGTGAAATGTCAGCTGAGAATGCTACTGGAACATGGCCATACAGCCCGAAAAATTCACAGTAACCCATTATTATTATTATTATTATTATTTTACTGACACAAAAGCACAGTATGTCACAGCAAACGAGATCTATATGCTGGATATCGTATCACAAAATCACGTTGAACACTTCCCAAGCGTCAAGGACTGTGTGATGTATTTTTGAATGATGCACGCAGATCCAAGCAAGGTGGCCTTTTGCAGGTGACAGATCGTGGTTGTTGTTGTTGTTGTTGTTGTTGTTGTTGTTGTAGAATGCTTTCATGGCCAGAATCACTGGGTGGCTGTGATTTTTTGAGCTGTATGGCATTATTATTATTATTATTATTATTATTATTAAGTAGGCCTATTATAATTATTCCACCTTCTTTTCTTAAGTGAGATTCAAAGCACCTCACATTACTAAAACCAGAACACAGTTACCTATATTGTCTTCATCGTTGTTGTTGTTGTTGTTGTTGTAGTTGTATGCATGCTTTCATGGCCAGAATCACTGGGTTGCTGTGAGTTTTTCGGGCTGTATTATTATTAAATATTATAATTATTCCACCTTCTTTTCTTAATTGAGATTCAAAGCAGCTCACATTACTAAAACCAGAACACAGCTACCTATATTATCATCATTGTTGTTGTTGGGTTGTTGTGTGTTTTCCAGGCTGTATGGCCATGTTCCGGAAGCATTCTCTCCTGATGTTTTGCCCATATCTATGGCAGGCATCCTCAGCGGTTCATAGATGTGGGTGAAATGTCAGGAGAGAATGCTTCTGAAACATGGCCATGCAGCCCAGAAAACTCATAGCAACCCGGTGATTTCAGCCATGAAAGCCTTCAACAACACATTATTGTTGTTGTTGTAGTATTTATTTATATGCTACTGGGTTGTGGTGGAAAGTGCTAAAACAATACTGTGTCGTGTGTACCCAGACCCTGGGATATGTTCAGCAGCTCTGCTGAATGAACCAAAGTGATTAATCGACTACAATTTTAATCACAGGTTAAATTTTGCCGCCGGTTAGTCTATTAAGTAATCGATTGGAAGCTAGATAATTAATTGATTTGGGGAAAAAAACACTTCAATTGCTTTGCAGCCTTAATTTCCAGGGCAGAATGTGTGTCTGAGAGCTGATTTTTATAATGAAGGTTTGGAGAGGAAAGGGAGCGAAACACTCAAGGCTGCGGACGGAAGAAGAAAGCTGATGTAAACAAGGCGCTTGGCTGTCCTTTTGTCTCCGTTTGGGCCCAAGCGGAGTTGACAGACACGGAGAATCCAAGTGACACATTTCCACTTTATCCCAATTAACATTGGTGCTGTTCCACTAAGAAGCCATCCGAAAATCGGGCGGAAAATTGGCACGCATCGAGCCTTCGGTGCAAGCAGTTCCCACTGCGAGATGTGCCCCCAGGCTTGGG
The DNA here is from genome assembly GCA_030556195.1 of Anolis apletophallus. Taxonomy (NCBI): domain Eukaryota; kingdom Metazoa; phylum Chordata; class Lepidosauria; order Squamata; family Anolidae; genus Anolis; species Anolis apletophallus. The sequence goes on along the minus strand of JARBWK010000008.1, from coordinate 147,265,539 downwards.
TCTTCTTGCCTCCAGGAAAGGAGATATATTGCTGCCCAAGGCGAAGCCATGCCAGGCGTCCCAAGTGAATGAATGGGCAGACAATGCTGTTTTCTTGCTAATTGGTGCCAAGTCGATTTCGACTTACGGCCACTCTATGAATGCGACACCTCCAAGTCTCCCTGTCATCCGGAGCTCAATCTGTCCATAATCAGAGTTATGGATAGATTGAGCAATGTAGTCTTTCTCTACACACTTCCATTCAACCAGGAATTGGGGTGCTGTGAGTTTTTGGGCCATGTTCCAGTAGCATTCTCTCCTGACGTCTCACCTGCATCTGTAGTTAATAGCATCTTCAGAGGTTCTGTTGGAAGTAAAGCGCGTGCGCGCGCGCGCGTGTGTGTGTGTGTGTGTATATATATATATATATATATATATATAAGAGAGAGAGAGAGAGAGAATAATGTCCAGGTTCAAATAGCATTCTCTTCTGACGTTTCACCCACATCTGTGGTTAGTGGCATCTACAGAGGTTCTTTTGGCAGTAAAGCAAGTGGAGTGTGTGTTTGTCTGTCTGTCTGTCTGTCTATCTATCTATCTATCTATCTATCTATCTATCTATCTATCTATCTGAGGAAAGGTCCAGAAAGAACCCGTCTGTTTGAAGCAAGTGTGAATGTTGCAATTAGCAAGCTTGAATAACATTGAGTAACCGTGAAGTCAATCAGTGAGGGTATGTGCATAGAGGTAGCCTGGCCTCTGTTGCCTGGAGGCATCCTCTGTTTGGGAGGTGTGAACTGGCACCTGATTGTTTGCTGTCTGGTTACCAGTACATAAAAAACACGAGAATCAAAACAGTAGTTAAAGGAACAGAAGAACTCCAGACAGCAAACAAGCAAGATACTGCTTTATGCGGGGAGGCTAATTTAACTAATTTACGACGCCATAGAAATTTCCAGCAGTGTGCAAAAAAATGAGGAAGTACTCCATCGGTGTCACAAGTGGACGGTGAAGCAACAGCTCCCCCGGTGGCTGAATTCAAGCATACCCTCATGAAGCTGGAATGTTAAATAGTCTCTGTGTGTCTGTCTATATATGTTGTGTGTCTGTGGCATTGAATGTTTGCCATGTATATGTGCATTGTAATCTGCCCTGAGTCGGAGAAGGTTGGAATATAAATACAGCCTACGGCTGTTAGGAATGGTCCAAAACACCTGGATGGCTGAAGTTTGCCCATGCCTGCACTACATCTCCCATCCTGTGAGTATTCCTGTTTGGCCAGTGATTCCTTCCAAGGAATTGTCATCCTTAGCTAGTCCATTTTTGCTTTCTGAGGCACCACCTTTCTCTCTCCGCCTTCCAGAAATCAGATTCGTTCTTTACTATTTTACTATTTCGGGTGGATTTTCACGAGTGGCGTACAAATCGCTTTTGTCCTCTCCCGTGAACCTCTGATGTCGGGTTGATTTGCATTAATTCCCCTTTATTTTTTGGTCCTTGCTATAAAACATTATTCCGCACCCTCTCTTATGGGGAAGGACATCTCTAATGGCACATCCAGCAAAACAACAAGGTAGTCCCTGATCCATACCAGTTAGAGAAGAGGAGCCGGCGGATGGAGATCTCTTTCAATGTTTCTGAATAATTCATCCCCCTTTTAATAGAGCTCTTCCCCTCCAAAGGAAAGCTTTTAAGAGCGCATCGGGCGCAGGGGCCTGGGGTGGCTGCCATGCCTGTGAGCGCAATCGTGTGCCTCAGGTGGGGCACATCTGTTCACAGGTGTCGCGGGAAATGCATGAAGCTTCGACATGTGACCGTAAATCCACCTCCCTGTTCGGCCCCTCGACCGCTTTTAAAAACTGGTTTCCTGCCCATTAAAAAAAAAACAAAAACCCAACAACAATATGTTAATGTTTAAGTGCATGCTCTCACAATTGTGCAAAATCGTGGAGGCGAAGGATTCAAGGCACACTAAAAAATTTTTTTTTTGTTTAATCCCTTTGAGGTGCTCTGTTTGGTTCTGGGTTGTGGAGATGGTGTTTTGGTTTGCTTCGAGAGTTCTGGCTCAGTCCATTAAGGAATTTGCCATAATGGTAAACGATTGCGTTCTGCAAAACGGGAAGGGAACGTCTTTCTTTTCTTTCTTTCGGAGCGTGTTTCTGAGTCTTTCTTTCCGCCATGTTCGCACTTAAATATCTGCTGAGGTGCCCAGTCAATCTGAGCTTTTTTTCCCCCCTTCCGTTTATTAAAATCGACAGTTTTGTGTCCTGGAGCCAGGAACGGCTCAGCTGTCGTCTCTGAAGAGTTCTCCCTTGAAATCCCTGATAAAACGAAAGCAGCACATAACGCGACGCTCCTCGACAAACTTGGCAAAGAGGTTGTCCATTGTGCCCTTTGTATGCCAGCATTGCCCACTTATGGGAGAAGGTGTCTCGTGCCCATTTGTCTCCGGGGAGCAGAAGTGCCACCTTTCCTTTCCCCAATTATTATTATTAATAATAAAAAACAAACATGGGTTGCTGTGAGTTTTCCGGGCTGCCTGGCCATGTTCCAGAAGCATTCTCTCCTCACGTTTCGCCACATCTATGGCAGGCATCCTCAGAGTTTGAGAGGTCTGTTGGAAACTAGGCATTTGAGGTTTATATATCTGTGTAATAATGTCCAGGGTGGGAGGAAGATCTCTTGTTCGCTTGAGGCAAGTGTGAATGTACAGTGTATTGTGTGTCCCTTTGTGTATTGTACTTTTCGCTTTTATGCTTCTTGCGAACCGCCCCGAGCCTCCGGGGAGTGGCGGGTTAGAAGTCGAAATAATAAATAAATAAATAAATAAATGTTGCAAATGGCCACCTCGATTAGCACTGAATGGACTTGCAGCTTCAAAACCTGCCTGGTTGCTGCCTGGGAGGATCCTTTGTTGGGAGGTGTTAGCTGGCCCTGATTGATTCTTGTCTGGGATTCCCCTGCTTTTTTAGTGTTGCTCTTTATTTACTATCCTGATTTCATATTTATCATTGATACACGGTATGTAAGCTCATTTGTCTACATAAAGTTGGTGTGATTTTCCCCCCTACATAATAATGAATTATGACATCAAATACCGAGATTAGAAAAGCGATTCTAAACTATCCAAGACCCAATGCTACAGGGAAAGTGAGAAGATATCCAATTGTATCTCTGTGTTACAGTCACCGCTGCCTTGGACTCGCTTGCCAAAAGGACTACCAGATAATAGCATGAAGGAGAGGTAATGATAAAAGAATGGAGCTTATAACCTCCTAAGTAATATATCTCTGAGATCACAACCAGATGCTTGCAGCTAATAGGTCGGCCGCTTCCATTGGGACTTCCTTGGGCTATCCAGATGTTCCAAACGTATTTTGCTGCCCAGTGATGGAGATAAGGCTGTCAGATTAAACAGAGGCCCCTTTTGCTCACCCAAGAAGGGAGTTTTCATCCTGTGCCGTGACTTTATGGAGCCCAAACCAGCAGGGATAGGAATCCAATGCATCTACACTAGGCATGAGCAAACTTTGGCCCTCCAGGTGTTTTGGACTCCAACTCTCACAATTCCTAACAGCCAGTAGGCTGTTCGGAAGTGTGAGAGTTGGAGTCCAAAACACCTGGAGGGCCAAAGTTTGCTCATGCCTAGTGTAGATGCACCTACCATTGTGCCACATTGATGCTCACACTGTAATAGGCTAGCTCAGTGTTTCTCAACTTATGGGTCAAGAGCCCTGGGAGGGGTCGTGAGGGGGTTTCAGAGGGGTCACCAAAGACCATCAGAAAACATATATTTCTGATGGTCTTAGGAGCCCCTTTGGCAGAAAAGACTTAGGATCTCTCCGCCCGTCCTTCTCTTCCTTTTTGGAAACAGAGGGTGAATCCGCCACCAAAAGTCCTCCTCCGCTGTGATTGGCCAGCGGGGAGGGCTGTTTCTGAGACCCCAAATGGGGAGGGGAGAGCAGCCGTGCTTGGCGCATTGGAGCATAATGTGCATGTGCAGACGAGGGAGAGCTGGCAAGGCTGGAGGGAGGATCACCAACAAGTCCCTTCAAAGCATGGGGGTTCTGTATGGGAAGTTTGGCCCAATTCTATCGTTGGTGGGATTCAGAATGCTCTTTGATTGTAGGTGAACTATAAATCCCAGTAACTACAGCTTCCAAATGTCAAGGTCTATTTTCCCCAAACTCCAAATTTGGGCATATGGAGTATTCGTGCCAAGTTTGGTCCAGATCCATCATTGTTTGAGTCCACAGTGCTCTCTGGATGTCAGTGAACTACAACTCCAAAACTCAAGGTCAATGCCCATCAAATTCTTCTAGTATTTTCTGTTAGTAATGGGAGTTTTGTGTGCTAAGTTTGGTTCAATTCCATCATTTGTAGAATTCGGAATGCTCTTTGATTGTAGGTTAACTATAAATCCCAGGAACTACAACTCCCAAATGACAAAATCAATCCCCCCGAACTCCACCAGTATTCAAATATTTGTACCAAACTGGATCCAGTGAATGAAAATGCATATTGGATATTTACATGACGATTCATAACAGTAGCAAATTCCAGTTATGAAGTAGCAACCAAAATAATTTTCAGGTTGGGGGTCACCGGAACATGAGGAACTATATGAAGGGGTCGCGGCATTAGGAAGGTTGAGAAACACACTGGGCCGCTAGATTAATTTAATTTAGTCCTCTGCCTGTGGAAATGATCACATTCCTATCCCGAGCCGTGTTTCTTATTTATTCATAAAATATCTTAACAACTAACCCAAAAGCCACATTGTACCGAGAAAAATGCACTATTTACATAAAACGATAATACCGTTGTGATACAATCATATCAGTCGAAACGAGCCGAGGCTTTGCTCGGAAACTGAAATACACTGTTATCTAAATGCTTGTCGGGGAAGGATTAGCAAAACCCATCTCCCGGTCTCTCCGAAGGCAAAATGTGACGGGGCCCTGCTCTGTGGACACCCTGCACACTATTTGGGCACCCGGAGAGTCAAGAAATGGTGTCCGTTTTCACAAATATCCCTGTCTAGACTGAAAGCTTCAAAACCAGGTTGCAACTGCCCAGCTTGCTGGAGACTGACCAAATAAGCTGGTTTCAATCCCCATTATGGCCTTGCTTTCTTTCCCCCTCCTTTTTTTTAATGTGCCGAGGGAGAGGCAAATCATCTCAGCATTGTGTCCGATTGGTCAAATCACCACTTATTGTGCGGGATGAATGGTTGGGAAATAAAAAGGAGACCTTTATTTTGCACAAGACATTTTTCTCTCTGCTTCCCTTCGGTGCTTTTCTCCCCCCCCCCCCTTCTTTTTTTGTCTCCCTTGCTTTTGTGCGACTCAAGAGCCCCCTTGGAAACCAGAGCAGCAGGAAGAAGGGGCTGGTGGAGGGCCATCTTGTCACCTGTGCGGCGGCGGAGAAGGCCCAGCCGCCGATCAATGCTTCCCGAGGCACTTAAAAATCAGTCCCCTCTTGTTAAATCAACAGGCAACTTGTTCGCCTGGCGCATGCTTCGCCACACTAATGGAGGCGAATCGGTGGGAGACTGGGAGAAATGTGTTTACGGCAAGGTGAAGGATGGAAGACCCGGATTTCAGAGAAAATATGGGTGCCATTCACAAGCGGCACGGCGGAAGCCGTATCATTCAGGAGCACATCATGCTTGAAATCCATATTATGGAGATATTTTGACTAGTCGTTGTCGGCGTGCGCCTTCAAGTCATTGTCAACTTACACTGCTATATAACGCAGTTTGTGGCGTGATGTAAAATAAACCACATGTTTGTTGTTTATTCATTCAATCGCTTTCGACTCTTGGACTAGCCCACGCTAGAGCTCCCTGTCAGCCGTCTCCACCCCCAGCTCCTTCAGAGTCAAGGCTCGACTGCTCATTGGAGGGAAGGATATTCGAGGCAAAGATGAAGTACTTTGGCCACATAATGAGAAGACAGGAAAGCTTAGACCAGTGTTTTTCAACCTTTTTTGAGCTGCGGCACACTTTTTACATTTGCAAAGTCCTGGGGCACACCACCAACCAAAATGACACAAAATGTTTTTAAATGTATTTATACACTCAGTGTGAAACCTGGGCCTGTTTCGATGAACACAACATAGCTATCCTGGCAGGAATGGACAAAAGACACACACGGAGGTCTTGCTCAACAGCTGGGAGTTATAGTTCACCCGCAATTAAAAAGAGCATTCTGAACTCCACCAATGATGGAATGGAATCAAACTTCCCACATAGAACTACCATAACCAAGAGAAAATACTATAAGAGTTTGGTGGGCATTGACCTTGAGTTTTGGAGTTGTAGTTCACCTATATCCAGAGAGCACTGTGGAAGGGAGGAAGATGTGGGGCGAGTCTGCGCAGTAGCGCCCACACGGGTCACGTCTTCTTCCCTGCCCCCTCCCCCCTCTCGCAGAAGCGGCAGTGTGAGCAAAGCGAGCAGAGCGATGCTGGGAAGAAGGGAGCCCGAGTGGAGAAGAGAAACTGTTCGGCAGGAGGGGGAAGAAAGGATATTGGAGGTTCCAATTTCCCACGGCACACCTGATGATCGCTCACGGCACACAAGTGTGCCACGGCACACTGGTTGAGAAACACGGGCTTAGACAATGATGCTGGGGAAAATGGAAGAAAAAAAGGAAGAGGGGCCGACCAAGGGCAAGGTGGATGGATGGCTGGCATGACTCTGAAGGAGCTGAGGGTGGTGACGGCTGACAGGAAACTCTGGCGTGGGATGGTCCAAGAGTTAAACAACAACAAATATGTACTGTAATTCACGTTTGATCAGCCCACACACCACCTTGCCAGAGAAAGAAAATATGCCACGCAGGTGAAAAATAAAGTACAAGTAGTTTACTCTTCATAGTTCACAACAACATATGTACAATTTCATCAATTGCACCAACTCACATACTGTCCTTTTATGAGAGATTTAAAATGGTCTTTCCCTGTCCATGTGGATAAACGCCTTCAGCAGCTCATGAAGCAAGAGCACACTCCAAACTCTTGTCTCTCCCTGCTTCTCTCTTCAGTCTGACTCTCTCTAAGCATGTGCATAGCTCAAGCCTGAACAAAAATGTAACAGCATCCAAAAGTCCCAGGCTCAGCCAACTTCCCGGGCATTGCCCAACAATCAGTTTCATGCATCTTATTTTACAGTCGACACACACATTAACTGATTCCTTGCATGCTCCAACACAGTTTGAAAATGCATTATATGGCCAGTGTAGAGCAGGAATGGGCCAAATTCAGCCCTCCAGGTGTTTTGGACTCCAACTCCCATAATTCCTAATAGCCGGTAGGCTATTAGGATTAACCTGCTGGCGAGTAATCTGTTGTGCTAAAGGAAATAATAACAACAACAACAACAACAACTTTATTTATATTCTGCTCTATCTCCCTGAAGGGACTCAGGGCGGATTCCTAACATAAAAGGCATTCAATATATACTATATTTCTTTGATTTGAAGACAGTTGTAAAATGCACATTAATTCACTGACCGAAAAAAGGCTTTATTTATATATATCTAAAGCATACCTACAATTCTTAGATGTGTACCCATTTTTGGAGCTGTTCATATGTGTGTGTTGGGGGGGGGGGGGGAGTGTTGTAGAATCGAAGAAATACAATATTATGACTGCAGGTTGAGCACCCCTTATCCAAAATGCTTGAGACCAGAAACGTTCCATAGTTTTGAGAGATTTTTTTCCCTCCCTATTTTGGAACACTTGCATAGACATAATGAGATCTCTTGGAGCTGGGATCCAAGTTTAAACATGAAGTTCACTGCTATTTCATATGCACCTTATGCACATAGCCTCAAGGTAATAGTATGCATGATATGTTTAATAATTTTGTGCCGGAAACAAAGTCCTGGGCAGGCACATTGGAAAGCAAAGGCTCCCCTCTCTCAGGACAGTTTGGGAGTGTTTTGGATTTCTGAATCCCAGGAAAGAGGCGCTAAACCTGTACGCAGAACACCGCTTTTGCCTTTTAGCTTATAGAGGTTTCTAAGAGGGTGGTCCATGTATAAAACCATGGCACCCGTTCCATTGTTAATGAAGGTTAACTAGCATATTTTAAGCAGCTGTGTGTATTGCCATTCAGGGGAATAAACGGTCAATTATTGAGCGCATTGTCCTAGGCTTTTCAGCTGGGAGATTTTGGGCTGCGGTTTTGCCAGGCAAGGCCAGAGATCTCCGAAGGTAGGCTGGAGACGACCCAGCGCGCTTTCCTGGGGAGATTTTGCTGACAAGCCGACCGGGAGGGCTGGTGCCGCTCTTGTTAATTAGGTCAGGAACAATTTGGAGCAGTTTGATGTTTAAAATGGGAATGCGAGAGGCCGCTCGATGGGGTTTCCAAGAACAAAATGAGGAGAGGGCTTTGTGAAATGTGCTGCACGCAGGCATTCCATGTATGCGTCACCTCCCTCCCAATTAGATAACAAAAGGAACACACACACACAATAATAATAATAATCACATGCATGCAAAATTCTTCTTTCGGCTCCCATAGCTGGCTTCTTGTTAACTGCCCTCGACTTGGACTCATGGCAACCCCACAAAGGAGAGATCTCCAAGTCACCCCATCATCCACTGCCCAGATGCAAAGCGGCCATGGCTTTCTAGATTGAGTCTATCCATCTGGATTGCCATCTTCTTCTGTCTACTGCTTTTTCCGAGCATTACTGACTTTTCTAGCGAGTCCTGTCTTCTCATGATATGTCCAAAGTACAAATGCCTAAGTTTGGTCATCTTGGCTTCTATGAAGACATCAGGCTTGATTTGAGCCAGAACCCATTTATTAGTCCTTTATATATTCTGTGCTCAAACTATTCTCAGAACGGTTTGGGAATATATTGTCTTCATAGCTATCAGACAAGCCCTGACATTGGCAGTTTTTAGGAGGAGCCTGAAAACATGGCTGTTCCAATGTGCCTTCCCTGAATAAAGTAAATAACGCCCTGCTCTGATCAATTCTTGCAAAATGTCCTCAGAAGCACTTTAACTACCTGTTGGGTTGATCTCCCTACATTATCCTTTAAAACCCTCCTGCTTAGATACATCCTACCTCTGTCCGCATCCAGTGTTTATTTATTTTAAAATTTTAATACGTCACATCTGGCCCGGCCATAATGGTTTTAAATTGTCTATTATTGCTTATGTGTAAGTTATACTGATTGTATTGTTTTACTACTTGCTGCTGTGTTGTTTATGTTTTATTATGTGTCATTGGGTTTGGCCTCATGTAAGCCGCCCCGAGTCCCCTTGGGGAGATGATGGCGGGGTATAAATAATAATAATTATTATTATTATCCTGTCTGGTTCCTTCAGGATCTTGTCTGATTCCTTCAAGGTGCTATCTGTTTCCTCAAAGCTTCATGATCCTGTCTGGTTCCTTCAGAATTTTGTCTAGTTCCTTCACATTCTTGTCTGGTTCCTTCAGGATTTTGTCTAGTTCCAAGACATTTGTCTGGTTCCTTCAGGATGCTATCTGTTCCCTCATAGTTCCAAGATCTTGTCTGGTTCCTTCAGGATGCTATCTGTTCCCTCATACCTTCAGGGTTTTGTCTGATTCCTTTAGAACCTTGTCTTTTTCCTTCAGGATGCTATCTGTTCCTTCATATCTTCAAGATCTTGTCTGGTGTCTTTAGAACCTTGTCTTTTTCCTTCAAGATGCTATCTGTTCCTTCATAGCATCGGGATCTTGTTTGGGTTCTCCAGAGTCTTATCTGGTTCCCCCAGGGTCTTGTTTGGGTCTTCTACATTCCTGTCTGGTTCCTTCAGGATTTTGTTTGGTTCCTTCAGAATGTTGTCTGGTTCCTCCAGAATGCTATCCATTCCTTCATAGCATCAGGATTGAGTCTTGTTCCCTCAGGATCGTGTCTGGCTCCTCCAGGATCCTGTCAGATTCCTTCAGGATGCTATCTGTTCCTTCATAGCTTCAGCATCTTGTCTGGTTCCTCCCAGACCTGTCCGGTTCCTTCAGGATTCTACCTGTTCCTCCTTAGCTTCAAGATCTTTTCTGGTTCCTTCATCACCTCAGGTTCCTTGATAGCTTAAAGAGCTTATCTTCTTCCTTTACCGCTCCAGGATCTTGTCTGTTTGAATCCATGGCTGACTGCAGAACCCACAGTTATGAGGGTCCTACTTTATTTTTATTTAATGGTTCAAAAGGGAAATATATGGGTCAGGAGCCCACACTATTCATCACTACCATCACGTTTAGGGTCCCCTCCCCATTCCCAAGTTTGGCCTGTTTTTCTCTTACCAAAGAGCTCCAGCTGGCTAGCATCTAATAAATAATCAGAATAATATCAAAGTGAGATAATAAAATTACAAAACCAGCAGTTGGAACAGACGAGAGCCATCCAAGAAAAGCCCGCTCGCTTGGAGACTTTTATTTTTAAAGAGGATCTGTGAATGCTTTCTCTCAAATGCCTCCTTAAGAAGCCATGTGTGCCAGACTGAAATGCATTTACAGTTGGCGCACCGTATCCACGGGTTCTGTATCCACGGATTAAAAACACCCAAGGCTCGAAAATATTAGTTGGGGAAATCCAAACAGCAAGGTTTTGCAATGCATACCGCATTATGTCAATTTCTAAATCGGATATAGCCTTTTAGAAGCATTTTGGTTAGCCAATACAAGTATGGATTTTTCAATATGGTCAGAATCCAAATGACTTAAAGGCAGGGTCTAATATGGCTTTCCTGGTGACTTCCTTTTTGCCCTCTGGGGCTTAACAGGTTGATACCTTCCATGACTCCGTTCTTAAGTTGGCATCCCATCTCTTGATGCCCTCTTGCTAGCAATTGAAGTGCCTTCCCCAAGGCACATAAGAGCTTTAAGCTGAGTTGTGCTGTTATTGTTGGTCTTTGGCTCTGTCCAACTGCAGCAAGGACTTTGCTGAAATTCAGCTCTGAAAGAAGTTCCCCAACTCTTGCACCAATGGTTGTGTCACTAGTACTTTGCCCTGAGCTTGGCAGTAAACAGGTAACAAATGCAGAGCAAACTGGGTCCTGAGTTGCATATTAATTGTTTCACTAAAGTCTGGAAGTGAAATACTGGAAGGCTGAAGATTCGAGTGAATTGTCAAGGGCCGGCCCATGCAGAATGCTTGCAGTAGTCTAGTCCCAGCCATAAAAGGTGAACCTTTCAGTTTATTCAATGCTTCTTAATGCCCTCTATTTACCTTAGTCCAGGTTCTAATTTGGTCCTGCAATCAGATCTAATTTTTTTTGCCCCAAACTTAGGTTAAGTCTAGTTGTGTCTGATTCTGGGTGGTGGTGCTCATCTCGATTTCTAAGCTGAAGAGCTGGCACTATCCATAGATGCCTCCAAGGCCATGTGGCCTGTATGACTGCATGGAGCATCGTTACCTTCCCGCCAAAGTGGTACCTGTTGATCTATTCACAATTGCATGTTTTCGAACTGCTAGGTTGGCAGAAGCTGGGGCTAACAGCGGCAACTCACCCCGCTCCCCGGATTCAAACCACTGACCTTTTGGTCAGCAAGTTCAGCAGCTCAGTGGTTTAACCCACTGTGCCACCGGGGACTCATAAATATAACAATAATAATAATGTATGTGGCCAGGCAACAAGAAGGGAAGATATATTAATGAGGAAGAGGCCATAAAACCACTTTTTTGGCACTGAGATTTAAGTATTGAAGTTAGAAAAGCTGACTAGTATGGAATATGGGGACCTGTAGTTTTGCAAGCCTTCTCTACCAAATAGTGCATGAAGCGACAACTCTCACGATTCCATAGCATGCAGCCATGGCTGTCAAAATGGTGTCGAACCACATTAATCCCACAGTGTAGATGTACCCAAAGTGTTGTCAAATGGCATGTAATCTATGGTGTAGATTTCACTTTCGAGCGACGAGCACATGAACCAGGATACCAAAATAACCCATTTGTGTGCCAGTTAATGACAGAAATGGACGTGGAGCAGAATGGGACTGGCATTCGTCCATCAACGGAGCTCCGAATTCGGATTACAGATTTGAAACGGCCCATTTATTTCCAGGCTCCAATTGTGGCGAGTCTCCCCCTCCTATCTGAAACGGACAGGTGGTGACCAGGCAACCAATAATTTGCTTGCTGAATCGATAGGGATCTGTGTGTGTTCAGGTACTTTCAGATGTCAGCGCTCGTAGAGAATAAATGTGCTCGGAGAAAGGAATAGGTAGGTAGGTGGAGAGCAAAATTACCTTCTCTATTGGGAGGGAGGAGAGATAATGGCCTGGTTTTGTGCCAAAGTATAACTCACGCTCGTTTCCTGAAATTTGATGGACTTCGAATAGACCTTGCCAGGATGATGGGAGCTGTAGCCCACAATATGGGGTTAAGGCAGCCTCATTTGGGACCCATCTACATTGCGATGTAATCCACTTTGAAATTGTGTGTGGGCCAACTTAGGCCATCCAGGTGTTTTGGACTCCAACTCCCACAATTCCTAACAGCCTCAGGCCCTTTCCTTCCCCCCCTCAGCCGCTAGCCTACTTCAAGGGATCATCTGCATACCCACATGGTGGGAGTTGACGTCCAAAACACCTTGAGAGCCGAAGTTGGCACATGCCTTTGTCCTCTTGGAACCTCCATCAAGGGATCATCTGCACACCCTCATGTTCTGGAAGTTGACGTCCAAAACACCTTGAGGACTGAAGTGTGCCCATGCCTTTGTCCTCTTGGAACCTCTGTCAAAGGATCATCTGCACACCCACGTTGTGGGAGTTGACGTCCAAAACACCTTGAGGACTGAAGTTGGCCCATGCCTTTGTCCTCTTGGAACCTCCATCAAGGGATCATCTGCACACCCTCATGTTGTGGGAGTTGACGTCCAAAACACCTTGAGGACTTTGGCTCATGCCTTTGTCCTCTTGGAACCTCCATCAAGGGATCATCTGCACACCCTCATGTTCTGGAAGTTGACGTCCAAAACACCTTGAGGACTGAAGTTGGCTCATGCCTTTGTCCTCTTGGAACCTCCATCAAGGGATCATCTGCACACCCTCATGTTCTGGAAGTTGACGTCCAAAACACCTTGAGGACTGAAGTTGGCTCATGCCTTTGTCCTCTTGGAACCTCCATCAAGGGATCATCTGCACACCCTCATGTTCTGGAAGTTGACGTCCAAAACACCTTGAGGACTGAAGTTGGCTCATGCCTTTGTCCTCTTGGAACCTCTGTCAAGCAATCATCTGCACACCCTCATGTTGTGGGAGTTGACGTCCAAAACACTTGGAAGGCCGAAGTTGGCCCATGCCTTTGTCCTCTTGGAACCTCCATCAAGGGATCATCTGCACACCCTCATGTTGTGGGAGTTGACGTCCAAAACACCTTGAGGGCCTCATATTGTGGGAGTTGACGTCCAAAACACTTGGAAGGCCGAAGTTGGCCCATGCCTTTGTCCTCTTGGAACTTCCATCAAGGGATCATCTGCACACCCTCATGTTGTGGGAGTTGACGTCCAAAACAACTGGAGGGCCAAAATTGGCCCATGCCTTTGTCCTCTTGGAACCTTCATCAAGGGATCATCTGCACACCCTCATGTTGTGGGAGTTGACGTCCAAAACACCTTGAGGGCCAAAATTGGCCCATGCCTTTGTCTTCTTGTAACCTCCATCAAGGGATCATCTGCACACCCTCATGTTGTGGGAGTTGACGTCCAAAACACCTTGAGGGCCAAAATTGGCCCATGCCTTTGTCCTCTTGGAACCTTCATCAAGGGATCATCTGCACACCCTCATGTTGTGGAAGTTGACGTCCAAAACAACTGGAGGGCCAAAGTTGGCCCATGACTTTGTCTTCTTGGAACCTCCATCAAGGGATCATCTGCACACCCACGTTATGGGAGTTGACATCCAAAACACCTTGAGGACTGAAGTTGGCCCATGCATGATCTATACTGACCACATTATGCAGTTTCTATACTGCCTTAGCATTGGGTCCAGATTGCACAAAGAAGCAATATGGTTAGCTTTGTTATTTTTATACCCTTGTCAGATGTCCAAGTGTCTCGACCAATTAATAATTCAGTATTAAAAAAACTCCCAAAAAACAGATATATAAAATATCACTAAAAAGTCACCGAGGACACAATTTTAAAATGCAATAAGAACGGTGCCGGCTATAAAGTTAAAAGAGTGGATTTTAAGCTTTTCTGGCAATCTTTTCCTTTGTGCAATAAAAGCGAGATGGTCTGCTCTGCTCAGTAGCCTGTCCTCCTGCCTTTGGTGAATTGCCCACTCGCCTAGCAATAAATGCATTACTTTTGTTTTCTTTTGTATGTATATTTTTTGTACGGTAACCAGGGCCTAAATCCAAAAAAGGACTTAGCTTCAGTTTCCATGATTCTATGGCCTGAAATGTGCGATCTGGAGATGGACATTGAATTAGAACTCGAGCGCCCCGGAAAAGTGAAATTCCAGCCCCTTTTCACTGTGTGGATTGGCTCCAAGGCATGCAAATGTATGCAAAAACAGACTTAACTTGCATCGTGGTGCACAGGTTACTGAAACTGGCCGGTTAGTGGATCTGGTGCCAGATCCGGCCCTTGAGATGGAATGGGGCCATTTGGCCGAAATGGTAGACATTGCAATGTTTAGAAGAAAAACAGTTGCTGGTGTGTGTGTGTGTATCAGTAGACCATTGTTTTTCAACCTTTTTTGAGCCGCTGCACATTTTTCACATTTACAAAATCCTGGGGCACACCACCAACCAAAATGACACAAAATGACACTCTAACACAGTAATACATATAGTTAATACGTTTTTAAATGTATTTATACACTCAGTGTGAAACCTGGGCCTGTTTCGATGAACACAACATAGATATGACTTCCTCTCACATATTTATACATGGCTGTCATGTCTTCTCTGAGCCTTCTCTTCTTCAGGCTAAACATGCCCAGCTCTTCAAGCCGCTCCTCATAGAGCTTGTTCTCCAGACCTTTGTGAAATTTCACCCTGAGTGAAACTTGCTTCCAGTTAACTATGGATGTCATGAAGCTGTTATAAACAGTTCTGGGGGGGACACTTGAAAAATCCAGTAAAATAGTAAAAAAAAAAACATTTCCAAGCGGAGAGGCTCAATTTATTTCTTGGAAACCTGTGAGGGGGCTGCTAGGGGGGGGGTGCCAATTTCCCACGGCACACTTGATGATCGCTCACGGCACACTGGTTGGGAAACACTGCAGTAGACAATATGTTAACGTTTTAGAAAGGAAAGAGGAAACATACCTTCTGACTGATTTGATAGGGAAAGTCACAATGGATGTTGTTTTCCATTGTTTGTGTTGCTTTTTAGATGTTCTGCTTTCTTCGCATGTCTCCCACCTTCATCTTTTGCCTTGAGTTGATTTCAGTTGCTGCAAAGTGAGTTCAAAAGAAAAACAGAGCCAGATGGCCATCCTTTAGGGGTCTTTTAGATGTATTGTCCTTTACAGGTCTTTTTGTAGGTTATTATTATTATTATTATTATTATTATTAAACACAACAAGATGAGTCCACAGCAAACAAGATCTTTCTGCTGGCTGTTGTATTGGATCACATGTCGGACACTTCCCAAGTGTCTAGGACTGTGTGATGTATCAGCGAATAATGCGTGTAGATCCCAGTAAGGTGGCCTTCTGCAGGTGACAGATGGTAATTTTGTCAGGCCAACTGCAGGCCAAGGTCTTTAGGCACTGCACCCAATGTGCCAATCACCACTAGGACCACCTTTACTGGCTTGTACCAGAGTCGTTATTATTATTATTATTGTTATTATTATTATTAGGGTGGCGCTAACATAACGGCCTGCCTCAGGGGAGCATGCTTACTCCATCAGTGTTTAACATGTACACAAATGATCAGCCACTGCCAGAAGGGACAGAGAGTTTTATCTATGCTGATGATCATGCCATCACCGCTCAAGCAGCGAGCTTTGAAATGGTTGAACAGAAGCTCTCCGGAACGACGACTCGAAAACTCAAGGTCAATGCCCACCAAACCCTTCCAGTGTTTTCTGTTGGTCATGGGAGTTCTGTGTGCCAAGCTTGGTTCAATTCCATCGTTGCTGGAGTTCAGAATGCTCTTTGAATGTAGTTGAACTATAAATCCCAGCAACTACAACCCCAAATGACAAAATCAATCCCCCCTCCCAACTCCACCGCTATTTAAATTTGTGCAAAATTTCATCCAGTGAATGAAAATGCATCTTGCACATCAGATATTTACATTACAATTCATAACAGTAGCAAAATAACAATTATGAAGTAGCAACAAAAAAATTAATGGTTGGGGGTCACCATAGCATGAGGGACTGTATTAAGGGGTCACCACATTAGGAAGGTTGAGAACCACTGCTTTAAAGAGTCTATTAGACTATCAGAACAGAGAGATACTTTAGACTTTGGATTGTTGATTCTAAGACACCTGTGTTATCTGCATAGAGAAACTACTTCAAATCCTATCTGTAACTGGGTTGATAAGCAATGTACCTGTATGCTGAATACATGAAGTTTGTGAGTAAACCAACTATGTTATTTTAACAAAGACAACTTCATTTTTGTCTCTTGAGAACATGAATTAGGAACAATATATTTTATCGGAGAGTACCTAGATGTTTTGGGGCATTGGGATAGAAATACTTCTGAAACTCTGCTGTTTTTTGTTCACTGGCATATATTTGTTCCTAACAGTTCAAAGAGATATTTAGGTATATCAGTCTAACAGCCGAGAAACCTAATTGTCTTGCATGAATACTAGTGGATCTTTACCACTAAGGAGAAGGTTAACTCAAGTGGGTTTTCAACTCTTCTCAGGAAGATCATACTTTACAAAAGATTATGATCTCTAACAAGGTCATGCCTTTCCAAAAGATTCCTGGTTTTCCCAAAATATTATGCCATTTTCAAAAACTGAAAAGGCCTGTCTCACAATGACTGCATGGCGATGCTCTGGCAATGGCTCTTTCCTTCCCCCATTTCCTTCATATAAGTTCCTTCCTTCTTTCCTTCCTTCCCTTGCTTTCCCTCATACACGTTCCCTTTCCTTTCCTTTCTCATTTCTCTTTTTCCTTTCTCTCTTTCTCTTCCTTTGCTTCCCTTCCCTCATACGTTTTCCCTTCACCTTCCCCTTCCTTCCTTCTTTCCCTCCGTTCCCTCCCTTCCTCCTTCTCTTTTGTCTTTCCTTCCCTCTTTCCTTTATCTTTCCCTTCCTTCCTTCCTTCCTTCCTTCCTTCCTTCCTTCCTTCCTTCCTTCCTTCCTTCCTTCCTTCCTTCCTTCCTTCCTGCCTTCCTTCTCATTCTCCCTTCTTTTTCTTCTTTCTTACTTTTCAATCCTTCCTTCCCTTTTGTCTTTCCTTCCCTCTTTCCTTTGTCTTTCCCTTTTACACATTCCCTTTTCTTTCCTTTCTCATCCCTCCTTTTCCTTTCTTTCTTTCGCATCCTTTGCTTCCTTTCCCTTCCCTCATACCTTTTCCCCTTCCCTCCCTCCCTTCTTTCCTTCTGTCCCTCCCTCCCTTCCTTCCTTCCTCCTTCCCATCCCTTCCCTTCTTTCCCTTCCTCCTTCCTTCTTTCTTCCTCCATTCCTCTCTTTTCCTCATACACATGCCACTTAGCCAAGCCACTGCACTGCCTTTCTTTCCTAGTAACATCACAAAGATGGCCACTTCACCCAGCCACAGCCAATCCGCTTTGTGCCTTTCCATCTACTGAAAGGAGTGGTTCATTTTCTTCACACCCTTCAATTACTTTAAGTTAGATCATGGAGAGAATGTGTGCCAAGTTTGGTCCGGATCCATCACGCCGTGGAGGATCCTTTGTGTTACAAACATACATACAAACCTTCACTTTTAGATAGATAGATCAGGCATGGGCCAACTTGGGCCCTCCAGGTGTTTTGGACTTCAACTCCCACAATTCCTAACAGCCTACCGGCTGTTAGGAATTGTGGGAGTTGAAGTCCAAAACACCTGGAGGGCCCAAGTTGGCCCTTTCCTGATATAGATAGACCCGTCCTTGCAGGGCCGTAGCCAGGATTTTGTTTCGGGGCTGAGTTTGTTTCGGGGGGCTGAGACTGGGTGGAAGAGGGTCTACCCTAGCAAACCTTTTGTATTGTTATCCCAATAACCCCATTAATGTAGGATATAATAAGCATGGTGATCAGATCATGATATGAATAAACATAACAGTTTAAATAATGTACCAGTAAGGCCTTTTCGCGGACCACCCTGAGAATTCGGGGGGGGGGCTGAAGCCCCCTTAGCCCCCCCCTGGCTACATGCCTGCGTCCTTGTATTTGGTGCCAAAGTGTAACTGCTGCTGTGCAAAGCGTGAACCTGCAACCGGTTGCTTTGCTCCAGGTAAGAAGGACAGCAGCCGCCCTCTTTCCTTCCACTCCCAGCCTCCCTTATCTCTTGCAAAGTGTTATCATCCCCTCCACACCCCTGAGATCATCTGCGTCTCTCAAGATCCGACATGCCCACCTCCCCGGCTCTGATCTCAGCATCCTCCGAGGCCTTCATCATCCATTTAACCTCTTAAGGGCTTAAAACCGCACACACAAAACAAGGCACCACCGGGGCCCGGGCTGTGGGGCATGCCACCCAGGCTGCCAAAAGGCAAGGCTCCCCTGGAAGTGGGGAGAAAAAGCATCCGTGCCAAAGCCATGGCTTCAGCACATCTTTTCCAGCGCTGCCTTGCGCTTCCTTCTGTTCTCTTTCCTACTTTACCGACTCCCTCTTTACTTGCTAAACTTAGGTAACTTTCTTCCCACTCCAATTCTATCATCTGATGGAGTCTAGACTCAGGAATTTTGATGTTGGGGATGAAAAGATATTTTATTTTACTATATGTTATATATATTATTCCAAGTTTCCCCTGATTTGGGATCCAGGGTGAGTTGCAACCCGGCCAAGATAAAGCTAAAAGTTTGCTTATAAAAATAAGGTTTAAATAGTTAAAGTCGTATTAAAATGTCCTTAAACTTCAAAGGTACACACAATAATTTTCAGTATTTATATTAAGGACAAGTAATAAATACATACGATATATTATATTATTAGCACAGCAGAATTGTAATATCTATTCTATACAGTATAAATAAAAATGTTCATTTGTGGGATTGACATAACTGAAAAACCACTGTAGAAATTGCCACCAAATTTGGACACAATATACCTATTAGGCCAACGAGTGACCATCACTCAAAAAACTGGATTTTGTCATTTGGGAGTTGTAGTTGCTATGATTTTACAGTTCACCTACAATCAAAGAGCATTCTGAACCCACACCAACAAGAGAATTGAACCAAACTTGGCATATAGGACTTCCACAACCAAAATAATATTCTGGAAGGGTTTGGTGGGCTTTGACCTTGAGTTTTGGAGTTGTAGTTCACCTACATCCAGAGGGCATTGTGGACCCAAACAATGATGGATCTGGACCAAACTTGGCATGAATGCTCAATATGCCCAAATGTGAACACTGGTGGAGCTTGGGGGAAATAGACCTTGACACTTGGGAGTTGTAGTTGCAGGGATTTATAGTTCACCTACAATCAAAGAGTATTCTGAAACCCACCAACGATAGAATTGGGCCAAACCTCCCACACAGAGCCCCAGTGACCAACAGAAAATACTGTGTTTTCTGGTGGTCTTTGGCGACCCTTCTGATACCCCCTCATAACCCCTAGGTTGAGGAATGCTGCCTTAAAGCCATCCAGTCCAACTCCCTTCACCAGGGCAAGAAAACATAACCAAAGCCCTCCTGACAAAGAGCTGTATCCAGCCATAGCTATACAGGAGTAGATACGATTCACACACATACACATATATGTATATGGCAGATACAATATCATAGATTTCAAAGTAGGACAATTATCATAGATTATTGTCTTACTTTATTGTCCTAAAGTAGGACAATAATATTTTCCATGTTCCAGAGTAGGCAAACCAGACAATATACCTCAACAATGACAAAGAAGGAACAAGAAATACTGTTTAGCCACAAGCATAAAGACATTACATATATTAGAAACCAATACTTTCTCATTACTTTATTTTCCAGATCACCACACTGAGCCACAGCAACACATGGCAGGGGACGGCTAGTATATTACTATATTGTACTATACCATTATACTGTAATATTAGTAATATTACATGTAATATGATTTATAAAATTATTATATTGTATTATTGCTAATATTAGATTGCATTACATTATATTATCAATATTATAAGTGTATACAATAGGTTATATTATTAGCATAGCACAATAGTAATCTTATATATTACTATATTCTACTATACCATTATACTGTAATACTAGTAATATTACATGTAATATGAACTATACAAATATTGTATTGTATTATTGCTAATATTAGATTGCATTACATTATAATATTATCAATATTATAAGTGTATACAATAGGTTATATTATTAGCATAGCACAATATTATATACTAGCTGCCCCCTGCCATGCATTGCTGTGGCCCAGTCTGTGTATTGTGTGTGTATATATTCGTGTATATGTGTATATATATGTGTGTGTGTTTGTGTCTATATTTGCACATGCGTTGTAATGTGTGTTTTTTTTAAATGGCTTTTAAAGTTCCTTCCACTGTGTTCTTCAGTGTTTTTATGAGTGATGGTCACTCATTGGCCTGATAGGTGTCTTGTGTCCAAATCTTGTGTCAATTCATCCAGTGGCGTTTGAGTTATGTTAATCCCACAAACTAACATTACATTTTTATTTATATAGATAAAGCAAAGGATACACCAGGCATGGGTGAACTTTGTCCCTCCTGGTGTTTTGGACTTCAAATGAAAAGACATCCTGCCTATCAGATATTTACATTACATAAGAACATAACATAAGAACATAAGAAGAGCCATGCTGAATCGGACCTCAGCCCATCTAGTCCAGCATTCTGTATCACACAGTGGCCCACCAGTTGTACACGGGGATCTCGAGCAGAAGGGAGGGCAAAACCCTGACCTGCTCCCGACCCCCACAACCAGTACCGGGAAGATCCTGCCTACCTCAACCAACTCCGAGGTGGCACTTGAATGTCCTTTTCAGTAACTACCGATACACTTGGTATCCATGAATCTGTCTAATCCTGCCTTGAAGTTGTTCAGGCTGACAGCTGTCACAACCTCTTCTGGAAGTGAGTTCCATAACCCAATGACCCTCTGGGTGAAGAAATATTTCCCAATTCATAACAGTAGCAAAATGGCAGTTATGAAGTAGCAATGGTTGGGGGTCACCACAACATGAGGAACTGTATTAAAGGGTCGTGGCATTTGGAAGGTTGAGAACCACTGTCATAGACTAAGGCCTACCTCACACTGTGTGGCCTACCCCACAGACCGAGACCTTTCTCCCACTGAGGTTTACCTCAGACTCCTCAAGACGACACTAGCTTTGGCCCACTGACTCTAACAGCCACTTAAGCAGCTGAGGGGGAAAAGGAAGGGGCCTTCTGGCTGTTAGGAATAGTGGGAGTTGAAGATCTACTAAGTTGACCATATAATCCAGTGTTTCCCAACCTTTTTTGAGCCGCGGCACACTTTTTACATTTGCAAAATCCTGGGGCACGCCACCAACCAAAATGACACAAAATGACACCCTAACACAGTAATACATATAGTTAATATGTTTTTAAAATGTATTTATACACTCAGTGTGAAACCTGGGCCTGTTTCGATGAACACAACATAATATCCTGGCAGGAATGGCAGAAAGACACAAACTTCCCACACAGAACTCCCATAACCAAGAGAAAATGCTATAAGAGTTTGGTGCGTGGGCATTGACCTTGAGTTTTGAAGTTGTAGTTCACCTATATCCAGGGAGCACTGTGGACTCAAACAATGTTGGATCAGGACCAAACTTGGCATGAATACTCAATATGCCCAAATATGAACGCAGGTGAAGTTTAGGGGAAATAGACCTTGACATTTGGGAGTTGTAGTTGCTGGGATTTATAGTTCCCCTACAATCAAAGAGCATTCTGAACCCCACCAATGATAGGACTGGGCCAAACCTCCCACACACAACCCCCAGGAGGCAAGAGGAGGTCTCTACTTGGGGAAAGGGAAGCGGGCCTTCCCAATGCATGGAGAGGGATGGACCAAGTAGACAACGGGTGTTAGGGTTGCCATATGAATAAGGGACAGGTACCTAAAAATAGGGAAATTTTCACAAAAATAAGGGACATTTCCTAAAAACTTGGAAATCATCGATTGATTTTCAAGTTTTTAGGAAGTGTCCCTTATTTTTGTGAAAATTTCCCTATTTTTAGGTACCTGTCCCTTATTCATATGGCAACCCTAACGGGTGTGTGGGGGGGGGGGGGGGTGTGTTTGTAATTTTGTGCATTTATTGAGGTAGGTTTCTTAGGGTTTTTATACTTCAACACACTAGACTCTCTCCTCCCCCCCCCCCCTTCCTGGAGGTTCCAATTTTCCACGGCACACCTGATGATCGCTCACGGCACACTAGTGTGCCCTGGCACACTGGTTGGGAAACACTGATCTAATCCATATTCAGATTGCACTATATGCCAGTATAGATCCAGCCTAAGTGACTGCAAGATATATCACACAAGGTTGATAACGCAGTTATGGCAGGATAAAAGCATACTTGGATGGAGCATATTGTACGCAGCTGTATTTGTTCTGTAGTCATTAGGGTTGCCACCTGTCCCGTATTATACGGGACGTCCCATATTTTTGCTCTGAATTTCGTGTACCGTATTTTCATTTCCTGTCCCGTATTGACAGGACAGGTGGCATCAGGAGGCGAGGCTGGGCCAGCAGTGAGGAAGGAAGGGAGGAAGGAAGGAAGGAAGGAAGGAAGGAAGGAAGGAAGGAAGGAAGGAAGGAAGGAAGGAAGGAAGGAAGGGAGAACTCTTTGTGACTGCCCGGTAGCTGCCACTCTCCGCACACAAACACCAGGCCTGGTCTGGCTTACTCACCCAAGCCAACAGCGCCGCCATCATGGTGCCTTTCCTGGCCCCTCTAGCCCTCCCTCTTGAACATAAAGAGAGACGAGCGCAAAAGGGGAGCAGAAGGGGAAGGGGGTTATTTGGTTGCGCATGCCGGGAGTGACGGACCAGAAGAGGCGGGCCGTCCTGGAAGGAAGGAAGGGCGGAAGGGGTGCACCGGTGGTGGCAGGAGGCGCTCGCAGAGAGAGGGAGTCAAAGTGAGGTTCGCGCACACAGCCGCTTGTGTCTCGGGCCTGCTGGGGATTCTGGGGATTGCGTAACGGTTGCCGCGGTGGCGGCGAAGGAGGAGGAGACGGCTGCACAGGAGGGGATGAGGTGCCAGGTCCGCGGCGGTGGGAAGTTTCCCTGGGAGCGTGGGGAAAAAAGGAGGCCATGTGAAACATAACCTCAGTTATGTTTTATGAAATGTCCCTTATTTTGGTGAAAAACCCCATATGTTAAGGTAAATGTCCCTTATTTCTTATATCAAAAAGTGGCAAACCTTGTAGTCATAGTGAACTTGAATAATAGAATCCTAAAGTTGGAAAAGACCTCGTGGGCCATCTAGTTCAACCCTATTCTGCCAAGAAGCAGGAAAATTGTATTCAAAGCACCCCTGACAGATGGCCATCCAGCCTCCATAGAAGGAGCCTCCGCCACACGCCGGGGCAGAGAATTCCACTGCTGAACAGCTCTCAGAGACAGGAAGTTTTTCCTTATGTTCAGGTGGAATCTCCTTTCCTGTTGTTTGAAGCCATTGTTCCATTGTGTCCTAATCTCCAGAGGAGCAGAAAACAAGCTTGCTCCCTCCTCCCTATGGCTTCCCCTCACATATTTATCCATGGCCCTCATCATGTCTCCTCTGTCTTCTCTTCTTCAGGCTAAACATGCCCAGCTCTTTAAGCCACTCCTCATAGGGCTTGTTCTCCAGACAATCATTTTAGTCACCCTCCTCTGGACACATTCCAGGTTAGAGTCAACATCTCCCTTCAATTGCGGTGCCCAGAATTGGACACAGTGTGATTCCAGGTTCTGACCAAGGCAGAATAGGAAAGAGGAGGAGTATGACTTCCGTGGATCTAGGCACTAGGCTCGTGTTGACGCAGGCCAAAATCCCATTGGCTTTTTAAGCCGCCGCATGACATTGTTGGCTCGTGTTATTGATCATCTCTTTTCATTGATGAGAAGAACAAGTCGATGAATACAATGCTGCTGTTGTTCCGCCACTGTTTCTTGTGCAATAATATCCTGGGAATCTTTTTAATACTGTGTGTATTTAATCCTGTTTTAATGTTCGCATACTGGTATATTTTACATTTTACATTCTCTTCCAACCTGATGATTGTATGGTTTTAAGCCTGACTCATGTTCGGTGACTCTGCCTCGGGGGGTGCTGCTCATCTTCATTTCTAAGCTGAAGAGCCGGCATTGTCCATAGACACCTTCAAGGTCATGTGATCAGCATGACTGCATGACCTTCCCACTGGAGTGTTAACTTTTTATCTACTCACATTTGCATGTTTCTGAACTGCTAGGTTGGCACAAGCTGGGGCTAACAGCGGGAACTCACCCCGCTCCCCGGATTCAAACCGCCAACCTTCTGGTCAGCAAGTTCAGCAGCTCAGCTGTTTAACCCATTGCGCTACCGCGGCTCCTGAGATTCGAGATGCACCTAAAAATTCCTAATGTTGGGTTGTTGTGCGTTTTCCGGGCTGTGTGGCCATGTATGGCCATGTTCCAAGGGCATTCTCTCCTGACGTTTTGCCTGCAGCCTCACAACCTCTGAGGATGCCTGTCCTAGAATCAGGCAAAATGTCAGGAGAGAATGCTTCTGGATCATGGCCATACAGGCCGGAAAACTCACCGCAACCCAGTGATTCTGGCCATGAAAGCCTTTGACAATTCCTAATGTTGCTTTAGAGTCCAGCGGTGTCTCTTTCTCTGGAGTTTTTTTAAAGCAGAAGCTGGATGGCCATCTGTCAGGTGGGTTTTGACTGTGGATCATCAGGTTGGAACTCCAAGGGCCATCCAGTCCAACCCTTGCAAAATAGGGTTGGACTGGATGCCCTTGGAGTTCCCTTCCAACCTGCTGAGTGTATGGTTCTAATCCTGACTCATGTTGGGTGACTGAGTTTTATTGGGCCTTTGGATAGCTAGGCCTGTTTATCCGTGCATCAGCGCTGAGTTGGTGGGCGGCTGAGTCCTGGGTTTTCGTTCTGGGCTGCCGGGCTGCCCCACCTATAGGCCCATCTGTCTTTTCCATCTGAACGCTCTGCGGAAGCTGGGAAATTAGAAAAAACAACAGCACTGAAGAAATGTTGGGAATGTGGCCTGGGGAGCAGGAGTGGAGGTGGGGGAGTTGGCGCAGAAGGAGGCAAGTTCGGGCTGGGAAAATCCGAGGGATTTTTTTGCACAGGTGTGTGAGAGAGGAGAAGAGACATGAGCAAGGAGAGAGAAAGAAAGAAAGCAGAAGGCAGATGTGCAAAAGAACAAAGCCAGGGCGGTGCCCGGACAATGCCACCTTCCCTGCTCCCTTTTTGCTTTCCTGATTCCCATCCCATGATGGAAGAAGCATTGGTCTTGGAAAGGCTGCTGGAATGGTTCCATTTGGATAGGAAGCGACACCTTAAACTTTGCAGGCATGAGCCAACTTCGGCCCTCCAGGTGTTTTGGACTTCAACTCCCACAATTCCTTACGGCCTAACGGAGGGCTGAAGTTGGCCCATGCCTGGTATAGACCCACATACTGCAGTTCCAAAGGCCCAGAGTGGGTTAACCTGATCGATGTGAAGAGTTAGAAATGAAAGAGATACATGGGCTGCTGTGAGTTTTCCGGGCTGTATGGCTATGTTCCGGTAGCATTCTCTCCTGACCTTTCACCCACATCTATGGCAGGCATCCTTATAGGTTGTGGGGGTTACAACCTCTGAGGATGTCTCACACCTCACAACCTCTAAGATGCCTGTCATAGATGTGGGTGAAAGGTCAGGAGAGCATGCTACCAGAACATGGCAACCCAGTGATTCTGGCAATGAAAGCCTTCGACAACACAAACAGATAGATGCTAGGACTCCAGACAAGAATTCCAGACAAGAATCAATCAGGGCCAGCTAACACCTCCCAACAAAGGACCCTCCAATAAAGGACCCCCCGCAGCAACCCACCAGGCTTTGAAGCTGCAAGGCTATTAAATGCTAATCAAGATGGCCAATTGCAACAGCCACTCTTGCCTCAAGCAGACAAGAGTTCTATCTCCCACCCTGGACATTATTCCACAGATATATAAACCCCAATTGCCCAGTTTCCAACAGATCCCTCAAGCTCTGAGGATGCCTGCCATAGATGTGGGCGAAACGTCAGGAGAGAATGCTTCTGGAATATGGCAAGCCAATGATTCTGGCAATGAAAGTCTTCAACAACACAAAGAGATAGATGCTAGGACTCTATATTCACTTCCATATGTCTTTGGCATCATTCGTTGCCATCTTGTATCTTCCAACAGTTTGAAAGGCATAGTCCATATCAATATTCAGCAGTCTTTTCAAATGTCCTGGCTTCAGTTGGTCCAACGGGCGGCAGCCAGAATGCTAACTGGGGCGACATACAGGGAACATACCACCCCCCTGCTGTGTCAGCTCCACTGGCTGCCTATCCATCTCCGAGCCCAATTCATAGTGCTGGTATTGACCTATAAAGTTCTATACGGTTCTGGCCCAGCTTGCATGTCCGAACGCATCTGCCTCTATGTCCCATCTCGCAGTCTAAGATCATCTGGGGAGGCCCTGCTCTCACTCCCACCAGCATCGCAAATGCGGCTGGTGGGGACGAGAGACAGGGCCTTCTCGGCCGTGGCCCCTCGCCTATGGAACGCACTCCCAAACGAAATAAGATTGACTCCATCTCTCCTCACTTTTAGAAAAAAAGCTAAAGTCGTGGTTCTGGGACCAGGCCTTTGGGCAGCAGATGTAAATTGTACCTTTGGATTTGACTGGATTGACAACGTGTTCCGTTTCATGGTTTTCATTAATTATTGTTGTATGTAGTGGTATTTAATGTAATGTTTTTTAAAATGTTTTTAATGCTTTTAAATGACGTTGATTATATGGTGTATTTTAAAATTGTATTGTGGTGTTGCGGCCTGTAGTGTTGCAAATGTAAGCCATGCTGAGTCCCCTTGCGGAGGTGAGAAGCTACGGGGTACAAATACCATAAATAAATAAATAAATAAAGTGTGGATTCAGATAATCCAACTCAAAGCAGATAAATTTGACTGTCTGCTTTGATAATCTGGACTATATGGCAGTGTCGATCCAGTCCGGTAGTCCGGCAAAGTCTCCGTCTCCGGATCCCTGACTTTTGAGAAGATTGTATTGGGCTAAAAAGTAGTCTTATATGCCAGAAAATACGATACACAAAAGCAGAAAGCGAGGGCTTTCTCTCTCTCTCTCTGCTTCTTGTTTTTGGAGGCAGACTGCAATTAACCTGGGGATTCGTGTAGGACTTTGGTTTCTATGCGGTCAGGTGAGAAGCGCTATAAATATTTCCCTCCTCCCTGAAACTAAAAAATAGAAAAAAGTGGGAGTCCTTCCAGACAGCTTTCTCTGTTTCTGATCCTTCTCCTCCAGTTCAGAAAAGCCAAGGCTGGTGACCCTGCCAACCCACCCCTTTCCACGTTAATTATTGCCAGAAGACGCAAACCTCTCCGAGATCCAAAGGCAGTGGCCTAGAAATAAGTTTTGAGGCTCTTTCAGCGAAGGCGAGAGAGAGAGAGAGAGAGAGAGAGAGAGAGAGAGAGAGAGAGAGAGAGAGAGAAATGCCGGCACAGAAAGCCCAGGGGTCTTGCAAAACACCCCTCCCCTCTCTCACTTGCTTTCTAAGCACTTACTGGTTCCTCTCCAAAGGCCGCTGCAGCTGAGTTTATGCCAAGGAATCATACGTCCGCACTGGCCCAAAATAGGACTCATTACGAATGCAGAACTGCATTTGTATGCATTCGTCGCTTTGCTTTCCCTGTACCAGAGTGCATCTGCTCTTTAGAATGGATGCAGCTTGACCCCACTTTTCACTGACTGCTGTGGCTAAACGGGAGTTGTAGTTTTGCAACGCCTAGCCTTTGCCGGCAAAGACCACCGGTGCCTCGACAAACTATAATTCCCAGGATTTCATAGCATTGAACCGCAATCGTGACATTGATTAATTCTATTTACTTATATTTAAATTGTATTGTAATGCTTCTAATGTTAGCCGCTTTGAGTCTCCATATGGGAGAAAAAAATGGAATATAAATAAACAACAACAATAACAACAACAACATACTTGGATGTGCACACATTATTTGCCGATGCATCACATAGTCCTAGACTGGATGGCCCATGAGGTCTCTTCCAACTCTATGAGTCTCCATATGGGAGAAAAAAATGGAATAGAATTAAACAACAACAATAATAACAACATACTTGGATGTGCACACATTATTTGCCGATGCATCACATAGTCCTAGACTGGATGGCCCATGAGGTCTCTTCCAACTCTATGCGTCTCCATATGGGAGAAAAAAATGGAATAGAATTAAACACCAACAATAATAACAACAACATACTTGGATGTGCACACATTATTTGCCGATACATCACATAGTCCTAGACTGGATGGCCCATGAAGTCCCTTCCAACTCTATGCGTCTCCATATGGGAGAAAAAAATGGAATATAAATAAACAACAACAATAACAACAACATACTTGGATGTGCACACATGATTTGCTAATACATCACATAATCCTAGACTGGGTGTCCCATGAAGTCCCTTCCAACTCTATGTGTCTCCATATGGGAGGGAAAAAATGGAATATAAAAAAACAATAACAACAACAACATTCTTGGATGTGCTCACATTATTTGCCGATACATCACATAATCCTAGACTGGACGGCCCATGATGTCTCTTCCAACTCTATGAGTCTCCATATGGGAGGAAAAAAAGAATATAAATAAACAACAACATTATTGGATGTGCTCACATTATTTGCCGATGCATCACATAATCCTAGACTGGACGGCCCATGAGATCTCTTCCAACTCTATGATTCTATGTTTATTGTGTACTTATTTTGTTGTGTATCAAATAATAATAATAATAATAATAATACAGAGTAAAGGTGCCTGTAGTTTGGCAAAGACTTTAGCCTTCCTTAAGAAAGGGTGCTGATGCTTCATTAAACTACAATGTTTCAAGATTCTATCGCATTGAACTACAGTCAGTTCAAGTGGTATTAAACTGCATTAATTCTGCAGTGTAGAGGCACCCAATCATAGCAAGCAGCCAAGGCGATCTCACACGAGGGTCCAGGTGAAATTGGGAATGTGAAGATAAGCCTCTTTCTAGTCCCCTTTAATCATAGATTCATACACATACAATTGAAAGAGACCCCAAAGGGCATCCAGTCCAACCCCATTCTGCTACAGACTGTTAAGAATTGTGGGAGTTGAAGTGCAAAACACCAGGAGAGCCCAAGTTGGCCCAGGCCTGCTTTAGACTCTTTGTTTATATGGGTCTGAAACATGGGTCACCTATCGCCAGCACCTACGACTCCTCGCTTTCATCAGTGCTGTCTTCGCACAATTCTAAATATACACTGGACCGACTATGTGACGAATGTTGCTGTCCTTGAGCAAGCAGGGATCACCAGCATCGAGGCCATGCTATTGAAAGCACAGCCGTGCTGGGCAGGGCACGTCTCTAGGATGGAGGACCACCATCTCCCAAAGATACTACTCTATGGTGAACTCGCCACGGGTCAGCGCAAGAGAGGCGCCCCCAAAAAGAGATATAAGGACTCCCTGAAACAACATCACAGGCTCAGCCACATTGATCACCAACAATGGTCCACCCTGGCCTCATATCGGGAGGCATGGAGACGCACTATCCACAATGCTGCGGCCTCTTTCGAGAAGACACGCCGAACGGGTCTCGAAGAGAAACGACAACGCAGAAAGAACCGCAACTTGGAAACAACATCACCCAAGGAGACTTTCTGCTGTGCTTTCTGCAACTGGACTTGCCTATCTCAGATTGGCCTTTTTAGTCATCAACGCGCTTGTAAAAAGCGTGGGATGAGTCCTTCCTAAAGAATCTTCGTTCGCGAAGTAATGCCGAGAGGTTATTGTAGACCAGTGCTGTCCAACTTCTAACCGGCCAAGGGCCAGATTGCAGGTCACTGATGACCTGGGGGGCCGCCCGGCCCCGCCCCTGGACCCACCCCTGGCCCCGCCCCTGGCCCCACCCCCGCCCCAGCTGCCGGGAAGCTTTGGGAGAGAAGGAGGAGCCACGCGGCACCCCCCTCCCGTCCAAGGCATCCTAGCCACAGATGAAGCTGGCGGTTTCGCCGGCTTCAGCTGCTGCCGGGATGCCTTGGAAGGGAGAGAGGCGCCGGGGACCCTCCCTTGCAAAGCATCCCGGCAGCCGCAGAAGCCGGCGCTGGCTTCAGCCGCTGCTATGATGCTTTGCAAGGGAGGGGGGTGCCGGCGGGGACCCCCTCCCTTGCAAAGCATCCCGGCAGCCGCAGAAGCCGGCGCTGGCTTCAGCCGCTGCTATGATGCTTTGCAGGGAGAGAATACAGCGGGGGACCCTCCCTTGCAAAAGCATCCCAGCCGCGAGAAGCCGGCGCTGGCTTCAGCCGCTGCTGCGATGCTTTGCAAGGGAGGGTGCCGGGGACCCCCTCCCTTGCAAAGCATCCGGCAGCCGCAGAAGCCGGCGCTGGCTTCAGCCGCTGCTGCGATGCTTTGCAAGGGAGGGGTGCCGCCGGGACCCCCTCCCTTGCAAGGCATCGGCGCCGACGAGAGAGGGAAGAAGAGGGCGGTGCAGGGAGGAGGAGCTAGCCCTCTTCCTCCTTCTTGTACCACCACCCTTGTCCTCTCTTCCGGCGCCCGATGCAATCGGGCGGCGCGGAGAGAGGGGGCGGAGGGACGGTGCAGGAGGAGGAGCTAGCTGTCTTCCTCCTCCCTGCCCCGCCTCCCCCCCCCCTGCCGCCATTTTTAAAAATTTTTTTTAGATTTTTAAATAAAAAAAATTAAAAATGGCGGCTGGAATATAGCTGGGGCCGTGTCCAACAGGCTGGGGGGCCGGATCCGGCCCCAGGGCCGCCAGTTGGACAGCCCTGTTGTAGACGAGGTCTGACCAAAGCAGAATAGAGTGGGACTATGACTTCCTACAATCCAGACACTATCCTCCTCTTGATGCAGAATCGCATTGGCTTTTTGAGTTGCTGCGTCACAGCGTCGGCTCAAGTTCTGCTTGCAGTCTGTTAAGGCTCCGAGTTCCCTTCCACATGGAATGTTTTCCAGCCAAGTGTCATCCTTTCTATATCCGTGCATTTCATTCTTTTCTCCCATGCGTTGCATTCTTCCCATACTCAACCTGCCTCGATGCACTTCTTCCCACCTGCGGCACTGCTTGAAACAAGAGGATGCTGAGTGGCATGGCGGCCTTCTTTTCCCCTCTTGGTGGGGTTCGGGTGGGGAGGGGAAGTTAATTATTTCATTAAGGAGAAGGTGCTGCATGCAGCAACCGGGTCTGTCGGCCCTAAAACGTCCGGATGATAGGAATCAGAAAACGTCTCTCTCCATTGAGCCGGAACAGAACAGAGCGAGGCATAGGCAGGGTCACACAGGCAGGAGGAAGGAGCAGGGTCTCCAATGTTTAACCAAGAGGAAGACAATCAGATTCACTTGCTCGGAATTGGAGAGCAGGGGCCAAAGGGGGGATCCGACTGAGGGGCTAATGGGAACAAACAAAGTGCTGGTTTTTGCAAGGTAAAGATAAAGGTTTTCCCCTGACGTTAAGACCAGTCGTGTCCAACTCTGGGGAGTGCTGCTCATCTCCATTTCTAAGCCGAAGAGGCGGCATTGTCCATAGACACCTTCAGAGTCATGTGACCAGCATGGTACCTTCCCATCGGAGCGGTACCTATTGATCTACTAACATTTGCATGTTTTTGAAATGCTAGGTTGGCACAAGCTGGGGCTAACAGCGGGAGCTCACCCCCGCTCCCCGGATTCAAACCGCCCACCTTCTGGTCAGCAGGTTCAGCAGCTTAGCTGTTTAACCCATTGCGCTATTGCAGCTCCTGAGATTCGAGATGCACCTAAACATTCCTAATGTTGGGTTGTTGTGAGTTATCCGGGCTGTATGGCCTTGTATGGCCATGTTCCAGAAGCATTCTCTCCTGGCATTTTGGCTGTACCCTCACAACCTCTGAGAATGCCTGCCCTAGAATCAGACATTATTGTGCTTTGTGTTATTTTTGTCTTGTATTTTACATTATTTGCTTTGATTTGTGTGAGCAGCTTTGGGTCCTGTTAAGGAGAAAAGCAG
The DNA here is from genome assembly GCA_030556195.1 of Anolis apletophallus. Classification (NCBI taxonomy): domain Eukaryota; kingdom Metazoa; phylum Chordata; class Lepidosauria; order Squamata; family Anolidae; genus Anolis; species Anolis apletophallus. Next base: position 147,233,182 of record JARBWK010000008.1, on the reverse strand, counting down.
GATATAAATCTATATAAATAAAAATGTAACATTTGTTTGTGGGATTAACATAACTGAAAAACCACTGGGTGAATTGACACCAAATTTGGACACAACACACCTCTCAGGCCAATGAGTGACCATCGCTCATAAAAACACTAAAAAACACAGCAGAAGAGACGTTAAAAGCCAAAAAAATTACATTACAACACATGTGAAAAACCACATATAAAAACACAAACACACACATACACACATATACACACACAAAACACAGGGGACAGCTAGTGTGTGTGTGTGTATATAATATACACACACACATACATACATATTACGCTTGGTTGATAAAAAAAAGGTTCAAAATTCGTTGCGGATGTAGGGGGTGCTGGCACTTCGAATCTGAATGACTTCTGAAATTTTCCAAAAAATTTACAGGAATTTTACGAATTTTTTGGAAATCTCAGAATGGCTTCGTTAATGGCAGATATGCATGTGCAGTAAGAAAGAAACAGCACTGGCAGTAGGAAAGAAACAGCAGTGGTTAAACACCCAGTCTGGACGCGGAGGTGCTTCGCGTCTCGCCCCAGGTCTAACGTGGAGGGAAGCACATCTGCATCCAAACGATTCCTTTCCGAAAATGGCGGTGGTGGCTTCGAAATGGCATATTCACTTCCGGGTTGCTAACATCGCCTCGAAACCGCTTCAAAAGTGAATTTAATCTGAATTCATTCCGATTTTATGAGCATTCCGACGAACCTAACCAGGCCTAATACACGCACGTGCACGCACACACACACACAAATCTATCTATCTATATATACATATATATACATACACACATACACACATCCCATATTGAAAGTCTTATCAGTTATGAATATACATGCAATATTTAAACATTGGGAATTACTGTTGCATATTTCTAAATTCTATTCCCTTCCACTCTTTGATTGCATTGATTTTTAGCATATATATTATGTGTGTGTGAGAGAGAGAGGGATTTTTGCACTGCCAAAGCCGAACAGGGGGTTCAGAAGGAGCGGGACCACCTCCCCTCCCCAAACTTTCCCCTTTTGCTCCTTAGCTCCTTTCCTGAACTGTCACTTTCCATTCGTCTCCTCTCCCGCTTTCCCCCCAATTCCAGCTGAGCCCATGACCCCATGGCATTTGGGATAATGCATTGGAAGGGGGCCAGCAAAGATGGAGAAGGGGGTCTCCAAAGAAAGGGGGATGGATGGAGGGATGCATGCACGGAGGAAGATGCTGCTGCTTGTAAAGCAACAAGTCCTGCTGGCAGAACCTGGACTTTGTATTCTTTATGCTCCCCCAGGGCTAAAATGCATTGGTGTTGTATTTGCAAAAATAATAGTAGTAGTAGTAGTAGTAGTAGTAGTAATGCAATAGTTTCCCCTCCTTCTGGGTCCTAGAGCGAGATTCCCACACCTCCCCTTCCTCCATTCATTCAGCCTCAGCGGCCCCCTTCATCCCTAGTTGGCATGCGTTGTCATGGCAACGCTAGGCACTATTGCCCCCCCCCCCTTATTTTTCTTTTTTTCCTGAAAAATACTACCAAACCCGGCAAAGGGAGGAGTGGAGCCCAGTCTTTTTTCAATCCACGTGCAAAGGCCTCCAAGCGTGGGTCAACTAGGTTTTCTTTAAAGACACAAAAAAACCCACCCTATAGTGTTTTGTTTGTTATCTAAAGTCTTGCTTCTTTTAAAGAGCGGAGCGTGGAAAAATGACATTTTCTTTGGGCAAACATGGAAGGGATCTGGGTAAGTTGGTGGTCCAAAAGGACAAGGCTTTCTTTGTTGACTTAGGAACCAAACACACAAACCCTCTTAAAGTGACCCACCAATAAATACATCTACACCAGCGTTTCTCAACTTGGGGGTCGGGGCCCCTGAGGGGCGGGGTCACGAGAGGGTATCAGAAGAGTCACCAAAGACCATCAGAAAACACAGTATTTGCTATTGGTCATGGGGGTTCTGTGTGGAAAGTTTGGCCCAGTTCTATCATTGATGGGGTCCTGAATGCTCTTTGATTGTAAGTGAACTATAAATCCCAGCAACTACAACTCCCAAATGTCAAGGTCTGTTTTCCCCAAACTCCATCAGTGTTTTCATTTGGGCATATTGAGTATTCATGCTAAGTTTGGTCCAGATCCATCATTGTTTGAGTCCACAGTGCTCTCTAGATATAGGAGAACTACAACTCCAAACCTCAAGGTCAATGTCCACCAAACCCTTCCAGTGTTTTCTGTTGGCCATGGGAGTTCTTTGTGCCAAGTTTGGTCCAATTCCACCATTGGTGGTGTTCAGAATGCTCTTTGATTGTAGGTGAACTATAAATTCCAGCAACTACAACTCCCAAATGTCAATGTCTATTTCCCCCAAATTCCACCAGTGTTCACATTTGGGCCTATTGAGTATTTGTGCCAAGTTTCATCCAGATCCGTCATTTTTTAAGTCCACAGTGCTCTCTAGATGTAGGTGAACTACAACTCCAAAACTCAAGGTCAATGCCCACCAAACCCTTCCAGTATTTTCTTTTGGTCTTGGGCAGGCATCCTCAAAAGGCACCCTTCCAGCTGTTTGGACCTTCAACTCCCAGAATTCCTGACATTTGAACAAGATCGTTATTGCTTCTAGGAGTTGGAGGCCCAAACAGCTGGAGGTCCGCAGTTTGGGGATGCCTGGTCTTGGAAGTTCTGTGGGCCAAGTTTGATTCAATTCCATTGTTTGTAGAGTTCAGAATGGTGTTTGGTTGTAGGTGAACTATAAATCCCTGCAACTACAACTCCCAAATGTCAAGGTCTATTTCCCCCAAACTCCACCAGTGTTCACATTTGGACCTATTGAGTATTCATACCATGTTTGGTCCAGATCCATCATTGTTTGAGTCCACAGTGCTCTCTGGATGTAGGTGAACTACAACTCCAAAACTCAAGGTCAAAGCCCACCAAACCCTTCCAGTATTTTCCGTTGGCCATGGGAGTTCTTTGTGCCAAGTTTGGTCCAATTCCATCATTGGTGGAGTTCAGAATGCTCTTTGATTGTAGGTGAACTATAGCTTCCAGCAACTACAACTCCCAAAATGACAAAATCAATCCACCCCCAACTCCACCAGTATTGCAATTTGGGCGTATCGGGTATTTGTGCCAAATTTGGTCTATTGAGTGAAAATTACATCCTGCATATCAGATATTTGACAATTGATAACAGTATTGATAACAATTGATGACAATTCATAACAGTAGCAGAATTATAGTTATGAAATAGCAATGAACATAATGATATGGTTGGGGGTCACCACAACATGAGGAACAGTATTAAGGGGTCGGGCATTAGGAGGGTTGAGAAACACTGATCTACACTGTAGGATTGATGCAGTTTGGCATCTCCTTTAATTAGTTGCCAGGGCTCAATGCCATGGCATTGTGGTTTTGCAAGGTCTTGACCCTTCTTGCTAAACAGTACTAGGGCCTCACCAAATTTACAATTCCCAGGATCCCATAGCATTGAGCTGTGACTTTTAAAGTAATGTCGCACTGTATTAATCTATATACGGTAAATTAAAAATGTAATGTTCGTTTGTGGGATTAACACAACTCAAAAACCACTGAACGGATTGTGGCCAAATTTGGACGCAAGACACCTACTAATCCAAAAAGTGACCATCACTAAAAATGATTTTGTCATTTGGGAGTTGTAGTTGCTGGGATTTATAGTTAACTTACGATCAAAGAGCATTCTGAACGCCACCAATGATGGTATTGAACCAAACGTGGTACACAGAACCTCCATGAACAACAGAAAGCACTAGAAGGGTTTGGTGGGCATTGACCTTGAGTTTGGGAGTTGTAGTTCACCTACATCCAGAGAGCACTGTGGACTCAAACAATGAAGGATCTAGACCAAATTTGGCATGAATATTCCATATGCCCAAATATGAACACAGGTGGAGTTTGGGGAAAATAGATTTTGACATTTGGGAGTTGTAGTTACTGGGATTTATAGTTCACCTACAATCAAAGAGTATTCTGAACCCCACCAACAACAGAAATGGGCCAAACTTCCCACACAGAACCCCCATGACCAACAGAAAATACTTAAGGCCATCTAGTCCAGCTGTTAGTCCAAAACACCTGGATGGCCCTAGTTTGCCCATATCTGTTATATAGTATGCAAAGAAGTAGAGTAGAGTTTGGAGTAGAAAGTCTCCTTTTGGCTCTGCAACTGTGTGTTCCTTTGCCGGTGCTTGAACTGATGGATCTGTGTATTTTGAGTCCGGTCCAGTCAAAGGTCTCCTTTTGGTGCCGCAGAAGGGAAGCCAATGCCTTAAAATACCTGCAGGTGGGAACGTGGAGGTGGAGATAGGAAGCATCCCTTCTTCTGCAAATATATATGTGTGTGGTCACAGCGCCAGGTCAGCAAGTGTGGCATTTGCATTATATATATGTGTCTCTGTGTGTGAGAGAGAAATAGAGATCTTGCCAAGGCTCTGATTTGTGGTTGTGGAAAGTTGTCATGTCGGAAAGCTTGGGTTCCTTGGAAAGGAACATTTTCTGTCTGCAGTTCATATTTCTTAATGCATTTCCCCAGGGATGCTCCAAGTTCCAGGCTGCAAATGGGTTTGTGTATAGAGAGACATAGATATAAACCAGGCATGGGCAAACTTCGGCTCTCCAGGTGTTTTGGACTACAGCTTCCACAATTCCTAACATCTAGATGGATGGATGGATAGTGGAATGAGAGAGAGATAGGAGAATGGACTACCATAGCACTGGTCATGGATGGATGGATGGGTGGATGGCAAAATGAGAGAGAGAGAGAGAGAGAGAGAGAGAGAGAGAGAGAGAGGAGAATGGGCTATCATAGCTCTGGTCATTGATGGTTAGACAGATAGACAGACAGACAGATAGATAGCAGAATGAGAGAGAGAGAGAAGAATGTGCTACCATAGCACTGGTCATGGATGGATAGGTAGGTAGGTAGGTAGATAGGTAGATGATAGATAGATAGATAGAGATAGATAGATAGCAGAATGAGAAAGATAGAAGAATGGGCTACCATAGTACTGGTCATGGATGGATGGATAGCAGAATGAGAGAGAGATAGGAGAATGGGCTACCATAGCACTGGTCATGGATGGATGGATAGGTAGGTAGGTAGATAGATAGATGATAGATAGAGATAGATAGCTGAACAAGAGAGAAAGATAGAAGAATGGGCTACCATAGCACTGGTCATGGGTGGGTGGGTGGATAGATAGATAGATAGCAGAATGAGAGAGAGAGAGTGAGAGAGAGAGAGATAGGAGAATGGGCTACCATAGCACTAGTCATGGATAGATAGATAGAAAGATAGATAGATAGATAGCTGAATGAGAAAGAGATAGGAGAATGGGCTACCATAGCACTGGTCATGGATGGATGGATGGATAGATAGATAGATAGATAGATAGCAGAATGAGAGAGACAGATAGAAGAATGGGCTACCATAGCACTGGTCATGGATGGATGGATAGCAGAATGAGAGAGATATAGTGATATGTGGGAGAATGGGCTGCCATGGCACTGGTCATAGATGGATGGATGGATGGATAGATAGATAGACAGACAGACAACAGAATGATAGATAGAGATAGTGATATGTATAAGAATGGGCAGTCATAGCACTGGTCATGGATGGATGGATGGATTGAGAGATAGGTAGATAGATAGCAGAATGATAGAGAGATGGTGATAGTGATATGCTGGAGAACAGGCTTCCATAGCACTGGTCATGGATGGATAGATGGATAGATAGCAGAGAGATAGAGATAATGATATGTAGGAGAATGGGCTTCCATAGCACTGGTCATGGATGGATGGATGGATGGATAGATTGATGGATAGATAGATAGCAGAATGATAGATACCTACAAACATACTAATTTTTTTCAATTCTAAGATGAGTTTTTTTTCTTTAAACATCTTAAAATCTCAGGTGCATTTTCTGTATTCTGTTGGCAGTGGTACTGAAATTAGGGTTCATGTTGCCATCAATGGCATCTTACAATTTAAGATGTATGGGTCGCTAATAGAATGATAGATAGACAGACAGACAGACACACAGTTCTGGCTTTCTGTCCAGTGGTAGGGCTCTGTAAGAGGGGGAGTTTCCCATAGAAGCCTGTACAATATCAACCCATTCAAGTCCTTGATTTTCCTTTCTTTTCCTCGTGTTTGTTCCCTGTGGGGCTGATTGTGTTGTGCCTGCTTGACAGTATGAAGAATTAGTGGAAACAAAATTACGCCCTTTGTTTTACGCTTGTTGATGGTTTCTATTGTTTCCCGTGTTTGTTTTGGTTTTTCTACCTTCTTCTCAAAACTGGCAGAAACAAAACAAAAAGTTTCTTATTGTTCAGACTTTCTTTCCTTTTTTAGTAACTTCATTTGTAACAAAAAGATACAGTTTTGTCAAGAGACGCTTGGTTTGTAATTACATTCTGAATACACTGTTTTAAATGTAAAACGAACGAAAGGATGTCATGCCAATCAAAGTCATATGCCCCGAGTTTTGTGTCCCACAAAGTGACAAAGCTATTTTCAACCTGCAAAAAGGCAACTCAATGGCATGTTTGGTTTTCACCCAAAGGTATTTTATTTTCCTGAAATTTCAAAATTTCCAGAGGGGAATGGACTCCAATGTTGTAGATATAGGGAAACCCAGGCCCCGGGGGCTGGATACGGCCACCTTGGACTCTTTTCTCAGACCCTCCTATCTCTCACCATCCTATTTTTCCTTCCTTCTCTCTTTCCTTCATCCTTCCTTCCCTCCCTCCTTCCTTCCACCCTTTGTCCTTCCTTCCCTCTCTCATTCGCTCTCTCCCTCCCCTTCCCTTCCCTCTTGTCTTTCCTTCTCTCTTTCCTCCCTCCATTCCCTTCCACCCTTTTGTCCTTCCTTCCTTCTCTCTTTCCTTCCTTCTTCCTTTCCCCCTTTCATCCTTCTCGTCCTTCCTTCCTTCCTTTCCATCCTTTCCTCCCTTCCTTCCCTTCCTTTTCCTCTTGTCTTTACATTCTTTCCTTTCCATTCCTTCCACCCTTTTGTCCTTCCTTCCTTCTCTCTTTCCTTCCTTCTTCCTTTCCCCCTTTCATCCTTCTCGTCCCCCCTTTTGTCCTTCCTTCCTTCTCTCTTTCCTTCCTTCTTCCTTTCCCCCTTTCATCCTTCTCGTCCCCCCTTTTGTCCTTCCTTCCTTTCCATCCTTTCCTTCCTTCCTTCCCTTCTTTCCTTCCCTTCCTTCCTTCGATCCACCCATCCTCCCTCCCTCCTTCCCTTCCATCCTTTTCTTCCTCCTTTCCTACCTCGCTTTCATCCTTCCTTCTTCCTTCCTTCCCTTCCTTCCATCCTTTCCTTCCACCCTTTTGTCCTTCCCTTTTGTCTTTCCTTCTCTTTTTCCTCCCTCCCTCCCTCCCTTCTTTACCTCCCTCTTTCTCCTTCCATCCTATCTTCCCTTCCTCCCCTTTGTCCTTCTTTCTTTCTCTCCTTCCTTCCTCCTTCCTTTCCTTCCTTCCATCACTGGGCAGCCAGTCCTCTCAGCAGGGAGTGCTAGTATGCGGGCCCCGAGTTAGATAGCTTGCCCATGCCTGGTAGAAAACCACTGGGATTCACACACACACACACCCCAAATTCATTGCTGGATTTGGCTTTCATCTCCGAAAAGTTTTAATAACTTTTTGCACACGGGAGCATGTGCGTTTTGAAGAATGCGCTGAGCGCTAGCAAACGTGTCAGGGCAGTGAAACGGCAGCTTTCTCCCAAATAGAGAAGCTTTTTGGCCGTTCGTCAACTGATTGAATCTGCATCTGTGTTTTACAGTAAAAGGTCCAAAGCGAGAGGAGAAATGATTCCCCAGCACACTATACGATTTCCCCAAAAGGCACATTGGTAACATGACCTTCTTGTTCTCATGGGCTTGTAATGAGTATGGTTTCCAGGTGGTGAGGTTGGGGATGATGGGATCTAGAGGCCAGCGACACCAGGATGTGCATCATAGTCTCCTATTGTAGAAGAGTTAATATTAAAAATTTTCCTGAAGCATTTGACATCTACTTTTTGACTTGTGTGTTAAGCAGCTGAGGGGGAAAAGGAAAGGGCCTGAGGTTGTTAGGAATTGTGGGAGTCAAAGTCCAGCACACCTGGAAGGCAGAAGTTGGCCCATGCCTGGTCTACACTGAATCTATCTCACTAGTGTCGTCCTGAGGAGTCTGAGGTAAGCCTCAGTGGGAGAAAGGTCTCAGTCTGTGAGGTAGGCCTCAGTGTGAGATAGGCCTTAGTCTGTGAGAAGGCCGAGTATGAGGAAGGCCTGGTGTGAAGCTTTGGTGAAAGAAGCCCCAGGGTCAAGGCCTCATGTGTAAAGCTTCATGTGTAAAGCTCCACTATAAAGGCTGCTATGTGTAAAAAGCTTCTCACACCAGGCCTTCCTCATACTCGGCCTTCTCAAAGACTAAGGCCTACCTCACTCTGAGACCTACCTCACAGACAAAGACCGTTCTCCCACTGAGGTTTGCCTCAGAGTCCTCAGGATGACACTAGTGCGATAGATTCAGTGTAGGCCAGGCATGGGCCAACTTTGGCCCTCCAGGTGTTTTGGACTTCGACTCCCACAATTCCTAGCAGCCTCAGGCCCCTTCCATCTCCTCCTCAGCCATCAGAGTCAGTGGGCCAAAGTGAGTGTCGTCCTGGGGAGTGTGAGGTAAGCCTCAGTGGGAGAAAGGTCTCAGTCTGTGAGGTAGGGCTCAGTGTGAGATAGGCCTTAGTCTGTGAGAAGGCTGAGTATGAGGAAGGCCTGGTGTGAGAAGCTTTGGTGAAAGGAGCCCCAGGTTCAAGGCCTCGTGTGTAAAGCTTCATGTTTAAGCTCCAGTGTAAAGGCTGCTATGTGTAAAAAACTTCTCACACCAGGCCTTCCTCATACTCGGCCTTCTCAAAGACTAAGGCCTACCTCACTCTGAGACCTACCTCACAGACAAAGACCGTTCTCCCACTGAGGCTTGCCTCAGAGTCCGCAGGATGACACTAGTGCAATAGATTCAGTGTAGACCAGCATGGGCCAACTTTGGCCCTCCAGGTGTTTTGGACTTTGCTTAAGCGGCTGAGGGGGGAAAGGAAAGGGCCTGAGGCTGTTAGGAATTGTGGAAGTTGTAGTCCAAAACACCTGGAGGGAGGGCCCAAGTGGGCCCATACCTGGTGTACAGTCAGATAATGCAAATTATACCACATTGGACTATATGAGGCTGGATCTACACTGCCGCATAATCCAGTTTCTGAATCCAGACTGTACTCAAACACATCACCGTGGAAGATGAATCGGGTCCTTTGTCTTAAGTCGATCTAACTTTCTAATCTATCGGTCCCTTAATTTAATGTTCAGCCTCTAAAATTAGAAGGTAGATAAAAATCTGTATTTGTGGGAAAGGGTGGTTGAGTTCTCCAAAGAAGCAGCAATGTTTTTCCAAAGCGGAGCTGGTGTGTTTCTGCTGTCGAGCAGGTCGGGCCAGGTTTTTGTGTGTGTTTTGAACAGTACAGCAAATTAATTTTGAGTGAAATAATGTTGTGTCTATTTGTCTCCTTTCTCCAAGTCTTAGGATGCATCTACACTGTTGAATTAATGCAGTTTGATACCACTTTATCTGCCATGTCTCAATGCTAGGCAAGGATCCTCCGGTGACAACAATGGATTAAACCATTGTGCCGGCAGGATTGCTTGACAACAGGTCAGCGGTTCGAATCCAGGGAGAGTGGGTTGAGCTCCCTCTGTCAGCTCCACCTCCCCGTGCGGGGACATAAGAGAAGCCTCCCACAAGGATGGTAAAACATCAAAACATCTGGGTGTCCCCTGGGCAATGTTCTTACAGATGGCCAATTATGTCACACCAGAAGCAACTTGCAGTTTCTCAAGTCGCACCTGACATGGAAAAAATACTATGGAATCCTGGGAGTTGTAGTTTTGCATGTCTTTAGCCATCTCTTCCAAAAAGGGCTAGGGCCTCACCAGGACCGGATGAAGGTAAAAAATTATAGTAAGCCAACCTTATTTTGGCGCCCTCTGGGTCTTCATTGTGGTGATGATGGCGCGCACGCTATTGGGACCGAGCGCTTCTGGATGAAAAGAACGGGGGAACATTTTGCAGCCGGGGCGGAGCCTCGCGTTCGCGTGCCGGCTGCGCACAGCAATGTCGCGGCATGATGCGCTGAACCTGGCGGCCGCAGCCGAATGCGCCTTGGCCAGTGGCGCCCTGAGGCGGCCGCTTACTTTGCCTCCACTAAGATCCGCCTCTGGGCCTCACCAAAGTACAAATCCCAAGATTCCATTACATTGAGCCATGGAAGTTATCGGGGTATCGAACTGCATTATTTCACAAGTGTAGACAATCCCAAAGTCCTTGTTCCTAATTGTTTGAGCTTGAACGCACAAGGAAGTTGAAAGTGTTGTGTCTCAATCAAGAGGTAAAAATGGAATGATGGTAATAGTAGTAGTAGTAGTAATAGCAATGACAATAGAGTAGACTCTCAGTTAACAAAACTCAGGCAACCGGAACTCCCAAGCAACTGGCAGAAAGGCGGAATAATAATAATAATAAATATATTAATATATATAATTAATTAATTATATTATTATTATTATATTTTATGTTGTATACCACATTCTCAGCAATGTTTTCATCATGCAGTAAAACTGTATCTCATTAAGTTAAGTTTGTCTTTATTTATTTGCTTTTAATTGCTGTATATCAATATCAAATCAATACAGAATGTATGGTATGTATAATATGGGGTATAATATTACTTAATCCTGTTTTTAATGGGGACTCTCTACATTGCTCTGGTATCTACCAATCCTGGTTTGAAAGTGTTATTTCCTGTTTAATTGTGCGGTCCTTACTTTGGAAAGAGTTGTTCTCCTCCTGAAACTTCGTTTTTTGCAGTTTCCACAAACTAGGTTGAATTGGTTGAGACTCAATGAGATATTCATTGAAAAACTATAACAAAATGTGCTGCAGGAGATGTCCTTCCTGGAAAAACAAAGTTTTTGCAGTTTAATTAATTAATTAATTTAATATATTTCTATACCGCACCTCTCAGCCCGAAGGCGACTCGAGGCAGTTTACATATGGCAGTCAATGCCCGCAAGATAAAATATAATCAAAAACAATTAAAGCAATAACTATATAAAAACAGTAAACAATTAGTAATTAAACCATTAAAAACTTAATAAACTTTCCCCATGTTTTGTTGGAAATAGCAACCTTCTACAAGTCTCCTATACTAGGTATTTGTTATGGATATACTTCAGATTGCTTACTATTTTGTATGTATATTTTGATATGCAGCTTTCCCCTTAACTCTATGTTGTTGCTGTGGGAGGGACTACAGACCATGTGACCAGATCTGACTATTCAGACTGAGACTCCCATTTTAGAAGTCAGTTTGCATCAGAAGCAGTACAGTTTATTTATTATTTTTTTGAATATTTTTTTAATTAACCACAAAAGAAATGTTATGTACATAAAAGAGGTGGAACAATATAGTGAAAGAAAAGTAGGAAATAAAGATGAAAGTCTTAACAAAAACTACTTCATCCTTTTCTTTTCTTACAACAATTTGACTTGAGAAGCAGTACAGTTTAGAAGTCAGTAGTGTCAGTATGCTGTAGTGTGTAGTCAGTCTGTATTGAGTCAATGTTTGTTTATTATTATTTACAGTATTTATATTCCACCCTTCTCACCCCGCAGGGGTCTCAGGGCAGATTACAATGTACATATACATGGCAAACATTCAATGCCATAGACACACAACATATATAGACAGACACTCAGAGGCTATTTAACATTCCAGCTTCTGGCCACCAGGGGAGCTGTCGCTTCCTCATTCTTTGCATACTTCCTGGAGATTTTTATGGCCTCGTAAATCAATTAAATTAGCCTCCCCACAAAGTGGTACCAAAATTCCTACTTGACAGATGCAACTGTCTTTCGGGCTGCGAAGGTCGAGAACAAGCTACACAATTTTGGTCAGGAGCTCACTCTTACCTAGGCTGGCTTCAAACTCATGACCTTTCGGTCAGTAGTAATCTTAATGCACCTGACTCCCAGCCAGCTTCGCCATAGTCCCGGTTTAGAAATGTATTAGACTGAAGAGAGTGTTACTCAACAAAGAAGAGACCAAATTTACTTCTTAAACTCTCGACCAGTAAGAAATGTACTTGTATGCTGAATATGTGAAGTTTGTAAGTAAATCAACGATGTTAACTAAGACTACCTATTTTTGGTCTCTTGAGAGCATAATTAAAAAGCAATATATTTTTTGGGAGAGTAGATGTTTTTGGGCAACTGAAATAACACTTCTGGAGATCTGTAATATATATTTTGTGCATTGGCATATCTTTGTTCCTAACAGTTCAGAGAGATAACCGGGTATATCAGTCTAACAACTGAGAAACCCAATTTACCTTGCATGGATGCTAGTGGATATTGGCCGCTAAGGAGAAGATGCACTCTCAGGAAGATCAAACGTTACCAAAGTGTTGTGATTATTCCAAATAGTGTGAATGCCAATTAATCCCCAAAAATCACATTTCCAAAAATCTATTTATTTATTTATTTATTTGCAGTATTTCTATTCCGCCCTTCTCACCCCGCAGGGGACTCAGGGCAGGTTACAATGCACATATACATGACAAATATTCAATGCCATAGACATACAACATATATAGACAGAGACGCAGAGGCTATTTAACTTTCCAGTTTCATGAGGGTATGCTTTTTGAATTCCGACCACCGGGGGAGCTGTCGCTTCACCATCCACTTGTGACACCGATGGAGTACTTCCTAATTCTTTGCACACTGTTGGAGAGTTTTTTTTATGGCGTTGTAAATTAGTTATATTATCCTCCCTGCATAAGCGGTACCTAAATTTCTTACTTGACAGATGCAACTCTCTTTCGGGCTGCAAAGGTCGACAGCAAGCTAGACAAATGGCCAGAAGCTCACTCCGACCTGGGCTGGCTTTGAACTCATGACCTCTCAGTCAGTAGTGATTTTAATGCAGCTGATTCCCAACCAGCTGCGCCACAACCAGGTCCTATCTATGTATGGAGATTTCTGGTTTCCCCAAAGGTTAAGATACCTAAAAAATTGTGCCTTTCCAAATGTTTACGATAGAACAAATTAGAAAATGACCCAGGAACAAAAATTGTGTTACATAATGTTGTTGTTGTTGTTGTTATAGAATTTTGCTACTTCTTTCCATACTTATACCTGCTGCCATTGGCTAACTTTCCTGTTTGGCTCCTCTTTCAGGTTCCAGAACGAGGGAGGATATGTCTTGTACCCTCAAATCGGGGACCGCCTGGACTTGATCTGCCCGCGCTCGGTGCCGCTGGGCCCGTTCTCCACTGAGGACTATGAGTACTACAAGCTCTACCTGGTCCAGACGGAGCAAGCGGAGCGCTGCGAGATCCTACGCACCCCGAACCTCCTCCTCACCTGCGACCGCCCCGAACTCGACATGCGCTTCACCATCAAGTTCCAGGAGTACAGCCCCAACCTTTGGGGCCACGAGTTCAAGACCAACCAGGATTATTACATCATCAGTAAGTCTGGGTTGCTTGCATCTACGCTGTGGAATGAATGCAGCGTGACGCTACCTGAAGCTCCTTCAGCACTGTCATTTATACAGATTATCAAAGAAGACAATCCACATTATCTGCTTTGAACTGGATTATATATGGCAGTGTAGAATGGCCCTGAACTGCCATGGCTCAACACTATGGGAGCTGCAGTTTATTGAAGCACCAGTACTCTTTGGCAGAGAAGACTGAAGGCCTTGGAAAACTATAAATTCCACGATTCCATATCATTGAGCTATGGCGATTAAAGTGATATCAAACTGCAATCATTCTACAGTGTAGATACAACCTACAGCTGCATCTACACGATAGATTGAATGCTGATCTATCTACACTGAAGAATTAATGTCGTTTGATACCATTTTAACTGCCATGGCTCTAAAATACATGAACAGTAAAGCTGGATCTACACCTCCATATAAAATCCAGATTATCTGCTTTGAACCGGATTATATGACAACGTAGACTCTAATAATCCAGTTCAAATCAGATAGTCTGTTTTGATAATCTAATACATGAACGATAAAGCTGGATCTACATTGCCATATAAAATTCAGATTATCTGCTTTGAACCGGATTATATGAGTGTAGACTCATATAATTCAGTTCCATTCAGATAATTTCTATTGTTTGCTTTGATAATCTGGATTATATGGCAATGTAGATCCAGCCTAAGTTTGGTAGCTCTGGGTTTCTTTGTCTACACCAGGGGTGCTCATTAGGTAGATTGTGTAGGGCGTCCTGGTAGATCGCAGGCAGGGCGGGAGGAAGGCTCGGTCCCGCCCCACAGGCTCCCAGCGCCACCCAAGTGCTGCCGGCCCTGGGTTATCTGAGGTCTTTTCCACACAGTTGAATAACATCCCATGTTATCTGCTTTGAAACAGATTATATGGCAGTGTGGACTCAGAAAACCCAGTTCAAAGCAGATATTGTGTTATATGCTTCTCATTTTTGTAGAGGGTAGGTAGATCATTTTGTCTTGGTTGTTTTATAAGTAGCTCGCATGCTGAAAAAGTCTACACTATCGATTTAATGCAGGGTGCATCTATACCAGGGGTTGGGAACCTTTTTGACTCAGAGAGCCATGAAAGCAAAATGTTTGGAAATTTATTTCAGTGAGAGCTACTGTATATAATATACTAGCTTGGGGACCCGGCGGTGCCCGGGTCATTTGAGAAGTGCAGCAGGATGTAGAGTGGGTCATGGGGGCTCTGTGTGGCAAGTTTGGTCTTGATCCATCATTATTGGGAGTTGCAGTGGTGTCATGAAATTACTGAAGGTAGTGGAAGTCCCATCATCTCTGGTCCACCCTCCCCAAAGTGTAGTAGGATGTAGATTGGGTCATGGGGGCTCTGTGTGCTAAGTTTGGTCTGTATTGGTGAATGGATGAGGGTTGCATTGTTTTTAGGAAGTGAGTGAAGGTACTTCAAGTCCCATCATTCGTGGTCCGTCTCACACAAAACAGCACCAGGATGTAGAGTGGGTCATGAGGGCTCTGTGTGCCAGGTTTGGTGTTGATCAGTCATTGGATTACGTTTGTAGCAGGCTTGGAAAGTGAGGGAAGGTACTGCAAGTCCCATCATCCATGTTCTGGCCCCCTCCAAAGTTCAGTAGGATGTAGAGTGGGTCACTGGGGCTCTGTGTGCCAAGTGTGGTCTTTCTCGGTGTTTGTTGGTGGACGCAGTTGTCTGTGGGAACAGAGGGGTGTGAAAGTACTACAAATCCCATCATCCATTGTCAGTCCTCCCCCTAACCTCACCAGGACATGAAGGCAGTCATGGGCGTTATGTGTGCCAAGTGTGGTCTCGATCAGTAATTGGATGAGGGTCGCAGCGGACTTGGGAAGTGAGTAGAGGTACTTCAAGTCCCATCATCCATGGTCCACCCTCCTCCGATCTGCATCAGGATGTAGAGTGGGTCATGAGGGCTCTGTGTGGCAGGTGTCGTGTTGATCAGTCATAGGATTAGGTTTGTAGCAGTCTTGGAAAGTGAGGGAAGGTACTGCAAGTCCCATAATCCATGTTCTGGCCCCCTCCAAACTTCAGTAGTATGTAGAGTGGGTCACTGGGGCTCTGTGTGCCAAGTGTGGTCTTTATCAGTGTTTGTTGGGGGCCACAGTAGTCTGTGGGAACAGAGGGATGTGAAAGTACTACAAATCCCATCATCCATTGTCAGTCCTCCCCCAAACCTCACCTGGACGTGTAGGCAGTCATAGGGTTATGTCTGCCAAGTGTGGTCTCGATCAGTCATTGGATGAGGGTTGCAGCGGACTTGGGAAGTGAGTAGAGGTACTTCAAGTCCCATCATCCATGGTCCACCCTCCTCCAAACTGCACCAGGACGTAGAGTGGGTCATGGGGCTGTGTGTGCTAAGTGTGGTCTGTATTGGTCCTTTTTGGTGGCCTCAGTGGTCTGTGGGAACCAAAGTGTTTGAAAGTACTACAAATCCCATAATCCATGGGTCATGTCCCCCGAACCACACCAAGACGTAAAGGGGGTTTGGGGGGTTATGTGTACCAATTTTGGTGCAGGTCCATCACCCGCGCTGGTCGCTGTGGCCTGTGAAAGTGGCTGCCACATATCCGCCCTTCTGCCCTTCCGCCCTCCCGCCCTTCCGCCCTCCGCATACACACATACATACAAACATTCCGCTTTATAAAGGTATACAGATTTTAAGAATGAATTCAACTAAATGTGAGTATATACGTACATACTATGAGAAAAGGATTCCCCCGGCAGAATGACGGTGCGTATGTCCAACCAAAGAATCCGTGGTGTAGACCAAGACCAATGCTGGAGCAATCCCCAAACAATATGGGCAAGAAAGCGGTGTGTAAATAAAGCCCTACAACGCTCCCAGGCTCCGTGGGAAGGCAGAGAGGAACGGAGTTCACACGAGGCTGCTGCGGAGGACCAAAGCAATCAATCGCCGAATGGGGGTAGGAGGAACACTCTAGGCAAGCCGCTCAGAGGGCTGAGCAATGTGTGGGTGTACCCCCACAGACGTTGTGATCCATCCCTTGGATTTATAGGACAATCGTTCCCGTTTACTTCTGTGAAGCTACTGTATGTACACATTGGTATTATCTGAAAAGCCGAAATCTGTAAACTAGATGCAATCATCAAAAGAGCCACACCTGGCTCGCGAGCCATAGGTTCCCGACCCCTGATCTATACTAAAGAATTAATGCAGTTTCATACCACTTTTACTTACTTTACTTTTACTTTATTTATTTATATTCTGCTCTTCTCACCCCAAAGGGGACTCAGAGCGGATTACAGATACACATACTTTAGCAGCCAATTCCTGCTATTTCACAAACACACATATAAACGAACAGAGGCAAACTCTGGCCACCATACTTTTGTGGTGTTGTAGCTCAATGAGATGGAATCCTGGGAGTTCTTGGCCTTTCTACACTGCCATATAATCCAGATTATTAAATCAGATAATCCACATAATCTGCTTTGAACTGAATTACATGAGTCTACACTGCCATATAATGCAGTTCAAAGCAGATAATCTGGATTTTATATGGCAATGTAGATGGAGCCGTAGTTTTACAGTTTTCAGCCTCCTCTGTCAGTTAGTGCTGGGGCCTTGCTAAACTACGACTCTCACGATTCCCTAACATTGAGCCATGGCAGTTAAAGTGGTATCAAACGGCAATAATGCTGCAAGATAGAAGCACCCTTTGTCTCTCTTTCTGGGAGCTCTCTTCCCCGGATTGAAAGAGACACTCCCCAGCCTTGGGGTGTCTGTAGGCGGCTGACTCTGATTTTAATAGCCACCTCAGCCGTTGTTTTCTTCGGGACGTCAGAAAAAGGCAAGAGGCCAAGTCAGGAGAACAGGAAAGAGGGGTAGAAAGTGTTGCCAAACAGAGCCTTGGAAGCTCAAATTCAAATTAGCAAGCTATTGCCAAGGGGTGAGAGTGAGTGAGTGAAGTTCGACACCACTTGAGCTGCCACAACTCAGCAATATGGAGTCCCTGGAGATGTAGTTTTACAAGAGCTTTAACCTTCTCTTCAGAGTGATGGGACCTCACCAAACTACAACTCCCAGCATCTCATTGGATATGTCTAGAGAAAAGTGTTTATAGAGAGCCACGGGCAAACGCCGGCCACTCTGACCAATCCCTTCCAAGCCATTGGGTAGCAGACGAAGGATGGACTTGAGACGTGGCTAATGGGAGAAAGCCATTCTTAATTTTTCGAAAATGGGGAATAGTATTTGAATGGACTCTGCAAGGGTGCTTTTGCTCTCCTTCCGCCCCACAGCATCCCTCTCCCATCCATCGGGTGGTCCTTCATCTGTTGCCATGGCAACCGTTTCCTGTCAAAGCGGGGCTGAGCTGGCGACTTGGCTACACTGCCGTGGCAACCGTGTTGGGGTGGCCGCTGGCCCATCTTGCCTCACCGCCGCTCCATAGCTCCATTACATCCTCTATGCCTTGGAGGTTGCTAATAATTATATGGGCATCCTTGGACCATAGTGGGTTGTCCCTGCTAATGTTTACAAGGGCAACGTTTGCAAAAGCTAGTCCCTTTGCCCCATTCATTTCCAGGGCATGCCACGCACTGTGTATGAGATTATACACACACTTAATTATTATTTTACTTACTTAATTTGTATCCTGCTTTTCTCCCACTATGGGAAATGGCACCAGTTTGGAAATAAAGATATAAATATTTTTAGAAAGCAATGTTTTCATCGCAGTGTCTCATGCAGACTTCTGCACTATACACACCCGTGCGCGCAACTGTATTACACAAATCTACACTGACTGTATAATGCAGTTTAGGCCTGTTTGATAAAAAATGGTTCAAAACTCACTCCGGATGTAGGGGGTGCTGACGCTTTGAATCTGACTGACTTCCAAATTTTTCCGGAAAAATTTCAGAATTTCCCGAATTAATTCCTAAATTTCGGAATGGATTCATTAATGGCGGACACGCATGTTTAACCCAGTTTGGAGGCAGATGTCCTTCCCTTTGCGTCAGAACTGGGGAGACGGCCATGTTTAACCCAGTTTGGATGCGGCTGTCGCCCCAGTTCCAACACAGAAGGAAGGACATCTGCCAATGAGGGGAAAGCACCTCGGGAGGGGCGGCAATCTAATGCCGATTCATTCCTAAAATGGCGGCGATGGCCTCGAAATGGCAAATTCACTTCCGGGTTGCTTACATCGCTTCAAAACCGCTTCAAAAGTGAATTTAATCCAAATTCATTCTGATTTTACGGGCATTCTGACGAATTTACAAAACATAGCAGTTAAAAGACAAACTTAACACAGTTTAATGTATTATCGAAGGCTTTTAGCACAGTTTTCCTATTTTCCTGTACTATAAGACCAGATAGTGTTGGAGGACACCCAAAGGACCATCCAGTCCAAAAGCACAAGCCAAGTCCTCCCAACAGAAGGCCATCCAGCCTTTGCTAAGAAGGAGACCCCACTACTTCCAAAATGCAATGTATTCATAGAATCCATAGAGTTGGAAGAAACCCCCCAAGGGCTATCCAATCCAACCCCTTTCTACCATGCAGGAGGACACCATCAAAGCCTTCCTGATAGATGAGCTTTGCTTGAAAACTTCCAGGGAAGGAGACTCCAGCAGACTCCATATTTCACTATTTAACAGCTCTTACTATCAAGAAGTTCAATTATTTATTCGGTTTTCCTTTTGCTGGTTGCTTGGCATCTGGTTATCTGAGGTCCCATCTACCGTGAAGCCGTTGGGTGAGATCATCAGGAATTTTGGAGTCCGGTGCCATCTGTACGCAGATGACGTCCAACTCTATCACTCATTTCCACCAAATGCTAAGGAGGCTGTCCAAGTCCTGAACCGGTGGTGGCCACTGTGACGGTCTGGGTGAGGGCGAGCAAATTGAAGTTGAATCCAGACAAGACAGAGGTCCTCCTGGTCAGTCACAAGGCCGAACAGGGTATAGGGTCACAGCTTGTGCTGGATGGGGTCACACTCCTCTTGAAGGCACACGTTCGCAGCTTGGGGGTCCTCCTGGACTCATCACTGAACCTGGAATCCCAGGTTACAGCAGTGGCCAGGGGAGCTTTTGCACAATTAAAACTTGTGCACCAGCTGCACCCATACCTTGGGAAGTCAGACTTGGCCACGGTGGTCCACGCTCTCGTTACATCCAGGATAGACTACTGTAACGTTCTCTACGTGAGGTTGTCTTTGAAGACTGCTCGGAAGCTTCAAACAGTCCAACGAGAGGCAGCCAGGTTAATACCTGGGGTGGCATACAGGGAGCATACAACTCCCATGTTACGCCAGCTTCATTGGCTGTCAGTTTGCTACCGGGCACAATTCAAAGTGCTTGCTTTGGCCTATAAAGCCCTAAACGGCCCCGGCCCAATTTACCTGTCCGAACACATCTCCCCCTATGAACCATTGTGGAGATTAAGATCCTCTGGGGAGGCCCTGCTCTCCGTCCCGCCATTATCACAGGCGCGATTGGTGGGGACAAGAGACAGGGCTTTCTCGGTGATTGCCCCCCGGCTATGGAACTCCCTTCCTGGCGGGATCAGATCGGCCCCCTCCCTGCTGTCCTTCAGAAGGATGGTAAAAACTTGGCTGTGGGACCAAGCTTTCGGGGCAAGGCAATAAAGCAGCAATAGGAAAGATTACCAGGTCAATTAGATAAGACGCAGATGACCAAGACGGTTTTAAATGGTGTATTATAATTATTGAGATAAATGTTTTTAATGTTTATGCATGCGTACATGAATTCTTGTCCTGGCATTGAATGTTTGCTGTTTATATTCTGTGCTCTGCCCTGAGTCCCCTGAGTCGAGGAGAGAAGGGCAGAATATAAATGTTTAAAATAATAAATAAATAAATACACTGCAACACAATGCAGTTTCATAGTGCAGTTTTGATTGCATTGAACTGCATTCAGTGACTCTGTAGACCACGCATGGCCCAACTTTGTCTCCCCAGGTGTTTTGGGCTGCAACTCCCACAATTACTAAGCAAGTAGGCTGTTAGGAATTGTGGGAGTTGAAGTTTGCTCAGGCTTGGTCTACACTGTCATTGAATGCAGTTCCATGTAGTTAAACTGTATTCTATGGCATGTAGATGGGGCCTCATATAATGCATTTCAATGCGGTTAGACTGCATTATATGATATGGCTGCGTAGACGAGGCCTTATGCAAAATAAATATGATAATTGCAGAATCATAAACATTTCTGGAGAGACTGTATTTGTGCGTGTGGAAGTCTGCAACAGACGGTGTGAATATATGTGGGGGGTTTTCCCCCCTTCCACTTAGTTCCTGCCTTTCTTCCATCTTCAGTTCTCCCTCCGCTTTGTAGCCTGGTAGATGCCCCTGGGCAAGGAGACACTCGCGTTGAAAGGAACCCGCTCTTTGCCCGCCATTGCCTCTCCTATGGGGCAGGTGGGGCCAATCTGGAAGCGCAATTATTATCGTTTATTCCTCTGTTTTTATTCTTATTTTTTTTGAAGGAGGTGGAATTCAAGATTGTCATCGGCTAGCTTTCGTGCCCCAATAAATGCCCCTCTTCCTGTAAAACTATTGAGGAGCATCGGGGGCCGAGGTGGTGGGTTTTTCGGTGGTGGCAAGAAGGCATTCGTTGACCCAGATATTTCTCTCATTTTTTCCTCTTTCCCTTTTTATTCTCTCCCCCGTCAAATGATTTTATGCCCAACCAAGCATGAGGGGAATGCGCCAGACAGCTGAGTGGAAGCAAGGAAGGAGGAAAGGATAGAAATAGAGGGGAAAAGGAGGAGGGAGGCAGCTTAAGGGTTCCATGTCGGACAGGAAGTGATGGAAGAGGAAATGACAAGTGTGTGTGCGCGCGCACCAAAAGTAAGTGGTTCCTTTGCCAACCTTATGGGCAATGAAACCTATTCACTTGTTACCTGCAAAGCAAATGATAATAATAATCAGGAAGTAAGGTACAATCTACATTGCCGTATAATGCTGTTATACTGCATTATATGAGTCTATACCGGGTACGAGCTAACTTAGGCCTTCAAGATGTTTTGGACTTCAACTCCCGCTATTCCCAACAGCCAGTAGTTGAAGTCTAAAACACCCTGAGGGCCGAAGTTTTCCATGCCTGCTCTAGGATCACATATCTACTTTCTTAACCCTTTCAGTAGATTGTGCTGTGAACACATGTCCATTAGAACTGCATTTTCCCTCACATTGCCGTATAATGCCATTAAACTGCATTATACGAGTCTGCATCAGGTATGGGCTAACTTTGGCCCTCCATGTGTTTTGGACTTCAACTCCCGTTATTCCTAACAGCCAGTAGACTGTTAGGAATGGTGAGAGTTGAAGTCCAAAACACCTGGAGGGTCCAAGTTTGCCCCTGCCTGCTCTAGGATCACATATCTACTTTCTTAATCCTTTCAGTATATAATGCCATTCAACCGCATTATGAGTCTGCTCCAGGTATGGGCTAACTTTGGCTCTACAGGTGTTTTGGACTTCATGTTGTAATTATGCCCTTGGTCTGGCTCTTTAAGGCTCTCTGTGTTGCGACACTTCCACTATTCTCAACAGCCAGTAGGCTTAGGAATGGTGGGAGTTGGAGTCTAAAACACCTGGGGGGCTGAAGTTTTCCCTTGCCTACTCTGGGATCACATATCTACTTTCTTAACCCTTTCAGTAGATTGTGCCATGAACACATGCCCATTAGAACTGCATTTCCCCCCACATTGCCGTATAATGCCATTAAACTGCATTATACGTGTCTGCATCAGGTATGGGTTAACTGGCCCTCCGGGTGTTTTGGACTTCAAGTCCCACTATTCCTAACAGCCAGTAGACTGTTAGGAATGGTGGGAGTTGAAGTCCAAAACACCTGGAGGGCCCAAGTTTGCCCCTGCCTGCTCTAGGGTCACATATCTACTTTCTTAATCCTTTCAATATATAATGCCATTCAACCGCACTATATGAGTCTGCAGCAGGTATGGGACTAACTTTGGCTCTACAGGTGTTTTGGACTTCAACTCTCACTTTTCTCAACATCCGGTAGGCTTAGGAATGGTGGGAGTTGAAGTTCAAAACACCTGGAGGGCTGAAGTTTGTCCTTGCCTGCTCTAGGATTACATATATCTACTTTCTTAATCCTTTCAGTCGACTGTGTTGTGAACACATGTCCATTGGAACTGTATTTTTCCACATTGCCGTATAATGCCATTAAACTGCATTATATGAGTCTGCATCGGGTATGGACTAACTTTGGCCCTCCGTGTTTTGGACTTCAATTCCTACTCTTCCTAACAGCCTGTAGACCAGGGATGGGCAATTACTGGCCCTCCAGGTGTTTTGGACTTCAACTCCCAGAAATCCTAGCCAGTTCCCAGCAGCCTGGGAGTTGAAGACTGTTAGGAATGGTGGGGTTTGAAGTCCAAAACACCTGAAGGGCTGAAGTTTGCTCATGTCTGGTATAAGGTATATAATGACAGCCAATAAGGATTTAAGTGACTGATTCAGCATAGGCAAACTTCGGCATGGGCAAACCAGGTATGGGCAAACTTGGGCCCTCCAGGTGTTTGGACTTCAACTCCCACTATTCCAAACAGCCAGTAGGCTGTTAGGAATGGTGGGAGTTGAAGTTCAAAGCTCCTAGAGGGCCGAAGTTTGCCCTTGCTGCTCTAGGATCACATTTCTACTTTCTCAACCCTTTCAGTGGACTGTGCT
This sequence comes from Anolis apletophallus, assembly GCA_030556195.1. Lineage (NCBI taxonomy): Eukaryota > Metazoa > Chordata > Lepidosauria > Squamata > Anolidae > Anolis > Anolis apletophallus. The sequence continues at coordinate 147,209,831 of JARBWK010000008.1, read as the reverse complement.
GTGAACACATGTCCATTAGAACTGTACTTTTCCACATTGGAGGTTGGTCCATGCCTAGTCTACACCGCAGTTTCAAACCAAGAGGATAACATATCTTAGTGTGTGGAAGGAATCCAGAACTTAATTGCATCATCCACACTTATTCAGCAGCCAAATTGTTCGTCTGCAAAGCAAGACATATTTGGAATAATGATTAGGAATGCATTTAGGTATAAATATTATGGAATGCATGTAAAGGTTAGAGGAGTGTGTTGAAAAGGAGTGTATTTCCTTCCCAAGAGGATAATGTTTCTTGAGTGTGTTGAAAAGTGTGGATGTGCATGCCGCGCAGTGCCAATTTGGATACTTTTCATGCCATGAGATTTGCAAAATGAGATGGGAAAAGTGGTATCAAACTGCATTCATTCTACAGTGTAGATGTGTGCCGTGGTGAGCGATGAAAAGCTCTAGTTGTTAGTGAACTTTGAACTTCCAAGGCATGTTTCTGTGCTGAATATATAACCCAGTTTGAATTGAACTGAACTGCATTATACAGTCAATGTGGAGCCATGTAATGCAGCTCAGTGCAGTTCAAACCACGTTGTTGTTGTTGTTGTTGTTATATCCCACTATTTTTCCCTCTGAAAATGAGACTGAAAGCAGCTCACAACGAAATCAATACAATCAAAACCTGAAAATATGCAAACATTAAAATGGAATTAAACATGAATAATATTAAAAGAATAAACAGTGATTGGCAAACTTTGGCCCTCCAGGTGTTTTGGACTTCAACTCCCACAATTCCTAACAGCCTATTGGCTGTTAGGAATTGTGGGAGTTGAAGTCCAAAACACCTGGAGGGCTAAAATTTGCTCATGTCTGCTTAAAACCAATTACAACCCAATTCATTATGCATTCAAATTGCATGAACAGGGATTCCACCCAACCATTATATGTAGTAAGAGCTGTTCCTAATGCATAGTAAGAGCTGCTCAGCAGTGGAATATGGTGCCTGGGAGTCCGGTAGAGGCTCTTTCTCTGGAGGTTGGGTGGCCATCTGTCGGGAGGGATTGGATTGTTCCTCCTTGGCCAACCGGAGTTGGACTGGATGGCCCTTGGGGTCTCTTTCCAACTCTGGGATTGTATGATGCTGTGATTATACCGGTCAGTGTAGAACCAGCTTAGGAGGAGAGAGAAAAGCAAGACATGTCCGAACGGTTATGCTTGCTCCTCATTTTTGGGGAGAGGAGATCTGGACTCGGTCCCGTCTGCAGCCTTTTCTAAAAAGGGTGGACCCCGACTGGCCCAGCGTGTTCTTTGTGAAGGCTCATCGGAGCGCGTCTAAACCGAACCGACGGGCCTGGCTTCCCAGCGCCCCCGGCATCTGCCAGCGAGAGAGAGCCCGGCACTCCTCCCGCACGCGACCCCCCTCTCATTTGCCTCTTCTCCTTACATGTTCACCATTAGTATCATAGAATCCTAGAGTTGGAAGGGGTCCCAAGGGCCATCCAGTCCAACCCCATTCTTCCAGGCAGGATGACACAATCAAAACTCTCCCGACAGATGTCCGTCCTGCCTCTGCTTGAGAACCTCCGGAGACTGAGACTTTGCCAGACTCTGGGACTGGATCAGCACTGCCATATAGTCCAGATTATTTATTTATTTATTTATTCACTCCGTTTATATATATTTTCTCAGCCCTCTGGCGGTTTACAGTAGCAAGAATTCAATGCTCAACATCATTAAAACAATTAAAACAATGGCATAAATATACGATCATTACAAAGTCAATATAACATAACTCGTTAGCATCTCTTAGTTAAACTCAGGATCCAATTTCATCATCTAGTCAATTCTATGTTCCTATATTTGTTACACTCCCTATTCGAACGCCTGCTCGAACAACCAGGTTTTCACTTTCCTCCGAAATACTAACAAGGAAGGGGCCAATCTAATGTCTTGAGGAAGGGTGTTCCATAATCGAGGGGCCACCACGGAGAAGGCCCTGTCTCTTGTCCCCACCAAACGTATTTGTGACGCAGGCAGGATCGAGAGCAGGGCCTCCCCAGGCGATCTTAACATCTTAGCAGGTTCATAGGAGGAGATACGTTCGGACAGGTAGGTCGGGCCAGAACCATTTAGGGCTTATCAAAGCAGACAGTCCAATTTATCTGCTTTGAGCTGGATTATCTGAATCCACACTGCCATATAATCCAGTTAAAAGCAAATAATTTGAATTTTATATGGTAGTGTAGAAGGGGCCATGGTCAAGAGAGAAAAGTGGGAAATCTATATAAACAAAAATGTAATGTTCGTTTGTGGGATTAACGTAACCCAAAAACCACTGGACGAATCGCCGCCAAATTTGGCCACAAGACACCTACTAACCCGAGGAGTGACCATCACTCAAAAAAACTGATTTTGTCATTTGGGAGTTGTAGAAAACACTTAAGTCCATCCAGTCCAACTCCCTTCACCAGGGCAAGAAAAGGTAATCAGAAAATTTTGTTTTCTGTACAGAAAATTTTGTTTTCAAGGCAAACGAACAATTTGGGGGGGCAGAATTAAGTCACAGAGTCAAAATAGTCGTCAAGAACGGTACTGTTTCTCAAAGACCTTTTCACCGGTGGAGGAAAAAATTGCTAAAATAACTTGTTGCTTCCTTGGGGAATTAAATTAGTGGAGAATTACATCCCTAAAACCAACTTTCCAACCCTTTGTAATCGGAGCCAATTGCTTTTCAGGATAAGTTAGCAACGGGTTGAGTTTTCTCTGCCGGTGGCAGGACCCAAATCCCCAGTGGGCTTGGCTCAGTCATTCCTGCAATTTTGCACAAAGCTTTTGGTTTTATGACCCAGGAATTCATAGTTTTCCAGTTTGGGATGAAACAAACCCAGACCTTTGGAAGATGAAGGAATGCACGTCGATACCACTTGAACTGCCATGGTTCGAGACTGTGGACTCGTGGGTGTTGCAGTTTTATAAGGCCTTCAGGCTTCTTTCCCAAAGAGTGCTCGTGAATCCCCAAACTACAGTTCCCAGGGTATTATAGTATGGATCTATGGCAGTTAAAGTGGTGTCCAACTGCATTTATTCAAGAGCCGTCCTTGAATGCAGGAGAAATGTAGGAAAACCCAAATAGAAACTCTATTAGACCCAAGTACAGTAGTAAAAATAATAGTATATGTTTATTTAATGCCGGCCTTTTGTCCAGTATGTAACACAAGGTGGAGACCCTTCTACACTGCCATTTAAAATCCAGATTATCTGCTTTGAACTGGATTATATGGCAGTGTGGACTCATATAATCCAGTTCAAAGCAGATCATGTGTATTATCTGATTTGATAATCTGGATTATAGATTTGATAGTCTAGATTATAGATCCAGCCTCAATTGTGAACTATTTGAACCGTTCAGAGCCTGCGGTGGCGCAGTGGGTTAAACTGCTAACCTGCTGAACTTGCTTACCGAAAGGTCGCAGGTTCGAATCCGGGGAGCGGGGGTGAGCTCCTACTGTTAGCCTCAGCTTCTGCCAACCCAGCACTTCAAAAACATGCAAATGTGAGTAGATCAATAGGCCTGAAGAGAAGGCTGAGAGGAGACATGATAGCCATGTATAAATATGTGAGAGGAAGTCATGGGGAGGAGGGAACCAGCTTATTTTCTGCTGCCCTGGAGACTAGGACGCAATGGAGCAATGGCTTCAAACTACAAGAAAGGAGATTCCATCTGAACGTTAGGAAGAACTTCCTGACTGTGAGAGCTATTCAGCAGTGGAACTCTCTGTCCAGGAGTGTGGTTGAGGCTCCTTCTTTGGAGACTTTTAAACAGAGGCTGGGTGGCCATCTGTAGGGGGTGCTTTGAATGCAATTTTCCTGCTTCTCGGCAGAACGGGGTTGTACTGGATGGCCCACCAGATCTCTTCCAACTCTATGATTCTATAGGTCCCGCTCTGGCGGAAAGGTAATGGCGCTCCATCCAGGCATGCTGTCTACATGACCTTGGAGGTGTCTATGGACAGTGCCGGCTCTTCGGCTTAGGAATGGAGATGAGCATCAACCCCAAGAGTTGGACACAACTGGACTTAATGTCAGGGGGAAACTTTTGCCTTTACCTTCACCTTCACCTTGAAGCATACATTGCTATGCAATCCTGGAATTTATATTATTATTATTATTTATACCCCGCCGCCATCTCTCCAATGGGGACTCGGGGCGGCTTACATGAGACCAAGTCCAGAAGTGCATTTCAATACAGTAACATAAAAAACATAAAGCAACATTACAGTAAAATAATAATAATAAATCTTGCGAAACTACAACTCCCAAGGATTCCATCGCATTGAGCCATGGTAGCAAAAGTGATGTCAAGTTGCATTAATTCTATTTATTGTGTAGTTGCAGCTCCCGTCCTCGTCTGCTGCTGGACAGATCTGGGTCAGTTGCAAGTGTCTGGAATTGCCCGTTCTGCACTGTCTACTTTATCTGCATCTCTCTGGGCTTCACGTTGAGCAGGAGTGCCTCCACACTGCAGAATGGACGCAGTTTGATGCCACTTTAGCCGCCATGGTTCAATGCTATGGCTTCATGAGAGAGATTGTTTTTAGCTTTTGGTGCTAAAGAGGGCCCTGAACTCCTCTTCCCACGATGGCATAGCATTGAGCCGAAAGTGGGGTCAAACTGTGTTCCTTCTGCAGTGTAGATGCACCCTCTTCTGACCTTGGCAAGGCATTCTCCTTACTCATCTCCGCAGCGTCTGGCGTATTAACCCAGTCACGAGGGGAACCTTGTCTGTGCAAACACATTCGGCATCTTGTTTAAATATTAAATGACCCTGCGGAGCATTTTGCGGCATGTCTGGGCGGGGAGGCGCTGGGTGCATCTACACAGTAGAATGGTTGCAGTTTGACCCCACTTGAGACTCCAGGGCTCTAGGTTACGGAATCCTGGGAGTTGCAGTTTTGCAAGACCTTTAACAAATAGTGCCAAACTACGACTCTCAGTATTCCACAGCACTGAGCCATGGCAGTTCAAGGGGTATCAAATTGCATTCATTCTATTGTGTAGCTGCAAGCTTTGTGTTGTTGTTGTTGTTGTTTGTATGCCACTCTTACTCTTAACAGAGACTCAAATAATGCCAAAAACTATATAATTTAGCTATGTCAGTTAAAGTGGTGTCACACTGCATAAATTCTACTATGTAGATCAGGCATGGGCAGACGTTCTAACTTGGGGGCCGCAAGGGAAGGGAAGAAGGAGGGAAAGAGGGGTGGAAGGGAAGGAGGAAGGGAGAAAGAGAAGGATGGATGGAAAGAAGGGAAGGAGGAAGGAAAGACAAAAGGGAAGGGAAGGAGGAATGGAAGGAAAATGTGAAAGAAGGGAGGGAGGAAGAGAGGGCTGGATGGAAAGAAGGGAAGGAGGAAGGAAAGACAAAAGGGAGGGAGGGAAGGAGGAAGGAAGGAAAATGTGAAATAAGGAAGGGAGGAAGAGAAGGATGGATGGAAAGAAGGGAAGGAGGAAGGAAAGACAAAAGGGAAGGGAGGGAGGAAGGGAAGGAGGAAGGAAGAAAAAGAAACGAGGGAGGGAGGAAGAGAAGGAGTAAGGGAAGGAAGCAAGGAAGAAAGTGTGGAAAGGAAAGATGGAGAGAAGGGAAGGAGGAAGAAAGGAAAAAGAAAGAAGAGAGGAAGAGAAGGATAGAAGGAAGGGCAGGAGGAAGGAAAGAGAGAAAGAAGGACAAAAAGGTGTAAGGGAATGGAGGGAGGGAGAAAGGGCGGGAGGGAAGAGAAGGAAAGAAAGACAAAAGGGAAGGAAGGAAGAAGAAAGAGAGGGGGAGGAAAGGAGAGAGGAAAGGAAGGACGAAAGGTAGGAAGAGGGAGGGAGGGAGGAGGGAGGGAGGGAGGAGAGGGAGGAAGGAATCGGAAGAGGAAGGATTAGTTCTACATCTGCCCGCCCCCCCGGCCCGGGGTTTACCCATACCTGATGTAGATGCACCCCTTGAAAAGTTACAACTGCCAGGATTCAATAGCATTGCATTATGGCAGGCACGGGCAAACTTCAGCCCTCCAGATGTTTTGGACTCCGGCTGTTAGGAATTATGGGAGTTGAAGTCCAAAACACCTGGAGGGCCGAAGTTTGCCCATGCCTGCATTATGGCATTTAAAGGGGTATCAAACTGTATTAATTCTACAGTATGGAGACACTCCTTGCAAAACTACAACTCCCAGGATTCCATAGCATTTAGCTATGGCAGCTGAAGGATTATCAAACTGTATTAGTTCTACCGCGTGGATGCACCCCTTGTAAAACTACAGCTCTCAAGATTCCATAGCATTGAGCCACCACAGCTGCAATAATTCTGCAGTTCATCCCATCCTACATTGCAGGGGGAAATCAAGCACGATCTGCCTCACCCGAGTCCTTTGAGACATCCATTTCAGGTCTCCACCTTCATCGGCCCACTGTTTATTTATTTATGTATGTACTTATTTGGATCCATCTTTGCCGGCCTTCCGTATTCTCCGGCTGGATTACACTATCGGAATTAAAACCGGCGAAATCATGCGCCGCTACCAAGAGAAAGAATTTGCAGCGGTCGGATAAAACCTGGCAGCGAAGAAAACCCACGTCTATCGAGACAATGGAAAAAACTTGGTCAAATAGTAATTTAAAAAGCTCGTTGCCTCCCCGCGGAACAATTAGCATAAGCTGTCGCAAGGGAGCTTCAACCAAGGGAGGGATTGCTATAGAAGTGGGACTAACTTCCTCCCGAAAAGCTCTTCTTCTTTTGACGGCAGGCCTAAAACTATGACTTCAACTTGCGTCCGTACTGCACAGTTATAACACTTTGATTCCACTTTTACGTCCATCCAGGCCCTTGGGATTTGTAGTTTGATAGGTTCTCTAATGCAGTGTTTTTCAACCTTTTTTGCGCCGCGGCACATTTTTTACATTTACAAAATCCTGGGGCACACCACCAACCAAAATGACACAAAATGACACTCTAACACAGTAATACATACAGTTAATATGTTTTAAAATGTATTTATACACTCAGTGTGAAACCTGGGCCTGTTTCGATGAACACAACATATATATGACTTCCTCTCACATATTTATACATGGCTATCATGTCTTCTCTCAGCCTTCTCTTCTTCAGGCTAAACATGCCCAGCTCTTCAAGCCGCTCCTCATAGAGCTTGTTCTCCAGACCTTTGTGAAATTTTACCCTGAGTGAAACTTGCTTCCAGTTAACTATGGATGTCATGAAGCTGTTATAAACAGTTCCTGGGGGGCAACTCTAAAAAAATCCGGTAAAATAGTTTTAAAAATTCCAAGCGGAGAGGCTCAATTTGTTTCTTGGAAAACTGTAAGGGGGGCGAGTGCCAATTTCCCACGGCACACCTGATGATCGCTCATGGCACACTAGTGTGCCACGGCACACTGGTTGGGAAACACTGCTCTAATGAACTTTTCTAAGCATTGGGGGTATCGGGGAGATAGAGTGGGTTGTAATCTCCCCTTTTTGGGCAAAGTTATGGAACGTGTGGTGGTCTCGCAACTCCAGGAGTTCCTGGTAGACACTGATTATCTAGATCCGGCACAGTCTGGCTTTAGGCCGGGACATGGTACTGAGATAGCCTTGGTGGTAGATGATCTACGCCAGGAACTAGACAGATGTGTCCCTGTTGGTTCTGCTGGACCTCTCAGCGGCCTTTGATACCATTGACCGCGATATCCTTCTGGGACGCCTTGCAGAGATGGGACTTGGAGGTACTGCTTTGCTGTAGCTCCGGTCTTTCTTGAGGGACTGTCTCAGAAGGTGTTACTGGTTGACACCTGTTCGACCCCACAACCTTTGTCTTGTGGAGTCCCACAGGGTTCAGTACTGTCCCCAATGCTGTTCAACATCTACATGAAGCCACTGTGGGGGAGATCATCCAGAGTTTTGGATTAAGGTGTTATCTGTACACGGATGATGTTCAAATCTGTCACTCCTTTACACCTGTCCAGACCTTAAACCGATGCTTGGCTGCTGTGTCGGACCGTATGAGAGCTAGCAAATTGAAGTTGAATCCAGACAAGACAGAGGCCCTACTGGTCAGTTGAAAGGCTGAACAGGGCATAGGGTTACAGCCTGTGTTGGATGGGGTTGCACTCCCCCTGAAGACGCAGGTTCACAGCTTGGAAGTGATTCTGGACTCATCGCTGAGCCTGGAACCCCAGTTCTTGGCGGTGGCTGGGAGAGCTTTTGCACAGTTAAAACTTGTGCGCCAGCTGCGCCCATACCTTGGGAAGTCTGATCTGGCAACGGTGGTCCACGCTCTAGTTACATCCCGAATAGATTACTGCAACACACTCTACGTGGGGCTGCCTTTGAAGACTGTTTGGAAACTTCAATTAGTCCAACGGGCGGCAGCCAGATTACTCACTGGAGCTACATACAAGGAGCATACCACCCCCTGTTATGTCAGCTCCACTGGCTGCCTGTCCAATTCCGAGCACAATTCAAAGTGCTGGTTTTGACCTTTAAAGCCCTAAATGGTTCTGGCCCAGCTTACTTGTCTGAACGTATTTCCCCTTATGTCCCACCTCGAAATTTACGATCTACCGAGGAGGATGTTTTTCAATGTTTACATAAAACTGCAGTTTAAAATAAGACTGACCAACTTTGATTAAACCGTTATTCTAACCTTCTTCAATGTAAATATGCTTACGTATCCTTCCAATAATAATAAAGAGAGTAAAACAATAAATGTAATAATAATAGAGTAAAATAATGGAAATGTAATAGTAATAGTATTGATACAGTAAAATAATAAATGTAATCATAACAATTAATAATAAAGTAAAATAATAAATGTAATAATAGAGTAAAATAATGTAAATGTAATAATAATAATATATAGAGTAAAATAAATGTAATAAAATAATGATAGAGTAAAATAATGTAAATGTAATAATAATAGTATTAATACAGAAAAATAATAAATGTAATCATAACAATTAATAATAAAGTGAAATAATACATGTAATAATAATAGAGTAAAATAATGTAAATGTAATAATAGTATTAATACAGTAAAATAATAAATGTAATCATAACAATTAATAATAAAGTGAAATAATAGAGTAAAATAATGTAAATGTAATAATAATAGTATTAATACAGAAAAATAATAAATGTAATCATAACAATTAATAATAAAGTGAAATAATACATGTAATAATAATAGAGTAAAATAATGTTAATGTAATAATAATAGTATTAATACAGTAAAATAATAAATGTAATCATAACAATTAATAATGAAGTAAAATAATACATGTAATAATAATATATAGAGTAAAATAAATGTAATAAAATAATGATAGAGTAAAATAATGTAAATGTAATAATGCCAATAATAGAGTTAAATAATAAATGTAATAAAAATAATACTAATAACAGGGTAAAATAATAAATAACTTTGACTTGAGTATAAGCTGAGGGGAGCTTTTTCATCCTAAAAAAGGGGCTGAAAAACTAGGTTTATACTCGAGTATATACAGTATATGGCAGTGTAGATGGGGTCCTCTGTCAAGATATAAAACAGAGTAATAACAACAACAACAACAATAGTAACAACAACAATAATAATACCAATTTCACAGAAGGGGCCCATGTATGCCTGTTCTCTCCTCCGCTGTAATAGATCTCATGCGAAAAACTCATTCCTCCCTGTTTCTCTCTTCTCCTGCAGCAACATCCGATGGGACCCAGGAAGGTCTGGAGAACATGAAAGGAGGAGCCTGCCTCTCCAAAGGCATGAAAGTGGTCCTGAAAGTCGGGCAACGTAAGTCGGAACCAGCTCTCTACCTTGCCTTTGGGATTCAAGGGTGCATCCACATTGGTGAATTAACGCAGTTTGATACCTCTTCAATTGCCAGTATTGTGGAATCATAGGAGTCGTGGTTTGGTGAGGCTCCCGTGCTCTTTGGGAGAGAAAGCTAAAGACGTTGTGAACCTACAACTCCCTCGATTCCCTAGCATGGAGCCATGAGAGTTAGTGGCGTAAAACAGCATTAATTCCAGAGTGTAGACCAGGCATGGGCTAACTTGGGTCCTCCAGGTGTTTTGGACTTCAACTCTCACCATTCCTAACAGCCTCAGGCCCCTTCCTTTTCCTCCTCATCCGTCAGAGTCTGTGAGGTAGGCCTCAGTGTGAGATAGGCCTTAGTCTATGAGAAGGTCGAGTATGACGAAGGCCTGGTGTGAGAAGCTTTGGTGAAAGAAGCCCCAGGTTCAAGGCCTTGTGTGTAAAGCTCCAGTATAAAGGCTGTTATGTGTAAAAAGCTTCTCACACCAGGCCTTCCTCATACTCGGCCTTCTCATAGACTAAGGCCCACCTCACACTGAGGCCTACCTCACAGACTAAGACCTTTCTCCCACTGAGATTTACCTCAGAGTCCTCAGGATGACATTAGTGCGATAGATTCAGTGTAGGCCAGGCATGGGCCAACTTTGGCCCTCCAGGTGTTTTGGACTTTGACTCCCACAATTCCTAACAGCCTCAGTCCTCTTCCTTTTCCTCAGTCGTCAGAGTCAGTGGGCCAAAGTGAGTGTCGTCCTGGGGAGTGTGAGATAAACCTCAGTGGGAGAAAGGTCTTAGTCTGTGAGGTAGGCCTCAGTGTGAGGTAGGCCTTAGTCCATGAGAAGGCCGAATATGAGGATGGCCTGGTGTGAGAAGCTTTAGTGAAAGAAGCCCCAGGTTCAAGGCCTTGTGTGTAAAGGTTCATGTGTAAAGCTCCAGTATAAAGGCTGCTATGTGTAAAAAGCTTCTCACACCAGGCCTTCCTCATACTCGGCCTTCTCATAGACTAAGGCCTACCTCACACTGAGGCCTACCTCACAGACTGAGAGCTTTCTCCCATAGAGGTTTACCTCAGACTCCTCGGGATGACACTATTGTGATAGATTCAGTATAGACCAGGCATGGACCAACTTTGGCCTTCCAGGTGTTTTGGACTTCAACTCCCACCATTCCTAACAGCCTCAGGCCCCTTCCTTTTCCTCCTCAGCCGTCAGAGTCAGTGGGTCAAAGTGAGTGTCGTCCTGAGGAGTGTGAGGCAAACCTCAGTGGGAGAAAGGTCTCAGTCTGTGAGGTAGGCCTCAGTGTGAGGTAGCCCTTAGTCCATGAGAAGGCCGAGTATGAGGATGGCCTGGTGTGAAAAACTTTGGTGGAAGAAGCCCCAGGTTGAAGGCCTCGTATGTAAAGCCTCATGTGTAAAGCTCCAGCATGCTGTGTGTAAAAAGCCTTGTGTGTGAAGCTCCAATGTGAAGGTTGAAATTTTATTTGTGCAATGAAACTTTATTTTTGTAAATAGTGCGACCATATTAAGCCGCTGAGGGGGGAAAGGAAGGGGCCTGAGGCTGTTAGGAATGGTGGGAGCTGAAGTCCAAAACTCCTGGAGGGCCAAAGTTGGGCCATGCCTGGTCTACACTGAATCTATCACACCAGTGTCATCCTGAGGGGTGTGAGATAAACCTCAGTGGGAGAAAGGTCTCAGTCTGTGAGGTAGGCTTCACTGTGAGATAGGCCTTAGTCTGTGAGAAGGCTGAGCATGAGGAAGGCCTGGTGTGAGAAGCTTTGGTGAAAGTTTGCCCATGCCTGGCGTAGATGTTCCCCAAGACCCTCCGTAAGAGATTTAGGGGATGGAAGTCTCATATTCGAATCCTTTTGTTTACGGAGTTCACCGAGGAGATAGTTTTCCTCCCCGAATAACAAAGGGCACAAAGAGATATAAAGGAAATTCGAAGGCCAACTCTCCCATCTGGAATTTATTTATTTGTTTACTTATTTATTCGATTTATACACCGCCACTCCCAGAGGCTCGGGGCGGTTTACAGAATTTCAGCACAACAATGGCTTTTGTATTAAAGCACTACCTAACGCCTCCGCACAAGAAGAAAGTTCTTTAAGGTGCCTCAAACCCTGTGGCCAGAAAACACGGTGATTTAAGTAATTGTCGAGGGTGGAATTATATCATGTATTAAAACATGCGTGTGGGCGGGGAGAGAAAACATTTGGCAGGCCTGGAGTTGTCGGAGCACATGTCTGCGATAGGATCAGGAACATCACTCCCCAGGAAAAGGAACTTTTGGAGAGAGAGATATTCAGTCCATTCCATCATGCCACCTAGAGGCCAATGTATTCAGAGCAATGACTTGGTTCCCAAAAGCCCTTTGGTCTTCCAGGTGTTTTGGGTTTCAGTTCCCAGATTTCCTCAACATTGGGGATTATGGGAAGTGAAGTCCCAAACACCCAGAAGACCAAAGGTGAGGAATTATTTTATTATTATTATTATTATATCATGGGCATGCTTCACAACTAGTGCCACCTAGTGGCTGAAGGTGCAACTGTTTGTTCGAATGGGGGGATTCTGGAAACAAGAGTCCAAGAAAGTAACTTTTCCTAGCTCTCTGACTGCATTAGCCACTACGAACACAGCCCCCTTCTACATTGACATATAATCCAGATTATCAAAGCACATAATCCACATTATCTGCTTTGAACTGGATTATCTGAGTTTACACTGCCATATGATCCAGTTCAAAGCAGATAATCTGGATTTTATATGGTAGTGTAGAAGGGGGCCAAGTTTTTATTTTTATTTTCTTGGAACAAAAGCTAGTTATTTCTATAAGGGACGATAACCCAGCTCCCCATCACCTCTGTTCATTTTCCATGTTGTCATTCCGACATCCAGAATTTCCAAGTAGTATCTGCCCACAACGTTGCCATAATATAGGTACCCCAAACCATATAGGATTCCTAATGCAGAAGGCTGACTCATGACAGTGGGTGCACTGTAGACTTAATGCAATTTGACATCGCTTTAAGGTGAAGAAATCCTGGGAGTTGTAGTTTTACAAAGCCTTTAGCCCAGGTATGGGCCAACTTTGGCCCTCCGGGTGTTTTGGACTCCAACTCCCACAATTCCTAACAGCCGGTAGGCTGTTAGGAATTGTGGGAGTTGAAGTCCAAAACACCCGGAGGACCGAAGTTGGCCTGTGCCTGCTGTAGATGAACTCAGTGTTACCCCCTTCAAACAAATCGCTTTGACCAGTGTTTCCTTAAGGTCCTTGAGTCCCAAACTCTTGTTGTCCAGATGTTTTGGACTTCAACTCCCAGGAGCCTCAGCTGCTTTGGACGATGATGACTGATTCTGGGAGACGAAGTCCAAAATACCTGGAAGACCAGAGGCTGGGAAACACTAGGATCAGGGTTGTAAACGTGTTCCGATAGGGGTCCTTCATCACAAGGCCCTATGCCGGCCCTATATAAGACCGCCGCTCTCTCTTTACCATTGCCCCCCAGATCCCAACACAGGCTCCAAATCCCAGAAGTCCATCCCAGACTCACCTGCTGAGAAGGAGCGAGGGACGTCGGGCGGCGGAGAGCCCAACAAGGAGATGAACCCAGGTACGGCCCTTAAGAACACCCTTCCGCTACCCCATAGCGACAGGTTCCCCCCTAGTTTAGAGCAAGCATGGTTCAGCCCTGACCGAACTGCATGATATGCAATTTGAAGTGCATTGAACTTCATTATATGGTCAGGGTGGAACCAGCCCAAGGTTTAATGCATCTAATCTTGTAGAATTAATGCAGTTTTACTCCGCTTTGACTGCCCAGGCTCAATGCTATGAAATCCTGGGAGTTGTAGTTCAGCAATGCACCAGCCCTCTTTGGCAGGGAAGGATAAAGACCTTGTGAAACTAGGGCCCCACCTACACTGACATTAAATCTAGACCAGTGTTTCTCAACCTTCCTAATGCCGCAACCCCTTGATACAGTTCATGTTGTGGTGACCCCCAAACATAACATTATTTTCGATGCTACTTCATAACTATAATTTTGGTACTGTTATGAATCGTCATGTAAATATCTGATCTGCAGGATGCATTTTCATTCACTGGACCAAATTTGGTACAAATACCGGATAGGCTCAAATTTCAATACTGGTGAGGTTGGGGGGGGATTGATTTTGTCATTAGGGAGTTGTAGTTGCTGGAATTGATAGTTCACTTACAATCAAAGAGCATTCTGATCTCCACCAATGATGGCATTGAACCAAACTTGGTGCACAGAACTCCCATGACCAACAGAAAATACGGGAAGGGTTTACTGGGTACTGACCTTGAGTTTTGGAGTTGTAGTTCACCTACATCCAGAGAGTACTGTGGACCCAAACAATGATAGATCTGGACCAAATTTGGCACAGATATTCAATGTGCTGAAATGTGAACACTGGTGGGAAATAGACTTTGACATTTGGGAGTTGTATTTGTTGGGATTTATAGTTCACCTACAACCAAAGAGCATTCTGAACCCCACCAACGATGGAATTGGGCCAAACTTCTCACACAGAACCCCTGTGACCAGCAGAAAACACTGCATTTTCTGATGGTCTTTGGCAACCCCTCTGACACCCCCTCACAACCCCCCCCCCCTGGGGTCCCGATCCACAGGTTGAGAAACATTGATCTAGACTATCTGCTTTGAACTGGATTATGTGGCAGTGCAGGCTCAGATAATCTAGTTCAAAGCCAATGATCTATATTATCTGATTCGATCATCTGTATTATATCCATCCTGTGGCTCCCAAGATTCCATAGCACTGAGCTATCGCAGTTAAAGTGGTATCAGACGGCATTAGCAATAGCTAAAGCCCCACCCAAGCATGCATCGTTTTTCCAAAGTCCTCCCAATCCTTGACCATTTTTCTGTTTTCTTCATCACATAACCGCCATTTAGTGAGAGCCAGAGCTTGTAAAAGTTACTTTTTGGGAAGACAATTCCCATGAATTTGAGAGCTGGAGGGAAGCCTATATAATGCTCCCTCTTTTTTAATATAGGAACTGGAAAAAGTGGGGTTACCTAGGTATTATAAGTCAAAGAGTAGGCAAGAAGTGTTGGGAATTGGAGCTGTTAGGCTCAAAATAACCCTCACTTGGGATGAAGTGCTAGAGTGAAGAGTGCTAGAAGCAGGCTTCCTAACCAGCAGAAACCTATGTGTGGTGAGTCAGAATTTGCTTCCATTCAACAGGATGGCACAGGATTGCAGAGTCACAACTTTAGGTTCAAAATATTTATTGAATTAGAAAGAAATCTATTCTAGATAGAAAAAGGTCTTGGAGCTAACTAGCTTACTAAGCTCATCTTGTAAGGAAGGTAAAAGGATAAAATATCAAAAGTATCCATGCAGCTACATTTTGCCTGGAGAAAGGCAAAATGCGTCCTCACTGGAAGAGAGACAAAGGCAGAGTGGTAGAAATGGGAAATGACCACGTGGCCTGAAGAAAGGCAAAATGCGTCCTCACTGGAAGGGAGTCAAAGGCAGAGTGGTAGAAATGGGAAATGACCACGTGGCCTGGAGAAAGGCAAAATGCGTCCTCACTGGAAGGGAGTCAAAGGCAGAGTAGTAGAAATGGAAAATGACCACATAGCCTGGAGAAAGGCAAAATGCGTCCTCACTGGAAGAGAGACAAAGGCAGAGTGGGAGCAATGGAAAATGACCACATAGCCTGAAGAAAGGCAAAATGCGTCCTCACTGGAAGAGAGACAAAGGCAGAGTGGTAGAAATGGGAAATGACCACGTGGCCTGAAGAAAGGCAAAATGCGTCCTCACTGGAAGGGAGTCAAAGGCAGAGTAGTAGAAATGGAAAATGACCACATAGCCTGGAGAAAGGCAAAATGCATCTTCACTGGAAGGGAGACAAAGGCCGAGTGGGAGCAATGGAAAATGACCACATGGCCTGGAGAAAGGCAAAATGCGTCTTCACTGGAAGGGAGACAAAGGCAGAGTGGGAGCAATGGAAAATGACCACATGGCCTGGAGAAAGGCAAAATGCGTCCTCACTGGAAGGGAGACAAAGGTAGAGGAAAACGACCATATGGCCAAAATCCCTTCTGGGAGAAGCATGCATAGGAATGTGGGGAAAGGAATCCCTCCCTCTAATCCTATATCTAAGTCTAGCTACTCTTTGCGGACTGGAGACTTGTCTAGTCCAGGGATGAAACCCAACAAGGTCACCAACTCAACGGATGCAAAACTGAGGCATTGCAGAGCACCATTGAGTTCGAAGGCCATCCAGTCCAATCTCATTCTGCCATGCAGGAAGACACAATCAGTACTTTCCTGGCAGATGGCCATTTCTTGCATCCCATTTCAGAAACCACCTGGGTCTTCTGAGTGCCTCCCCAACCCTCTTCCTCTCTCCTATTTCCTGACTTATCCAGCCCATAACCCATGAAAGAGACATAAGAATAAGAAGCCACATCTACAGGAGTTGATATGGAGGCTAATGGATACGGAGCCTTGCACCCCACATGTCTTGGTTCAGACCAGCAGGTCCAGGCGGAGAAAGCTTTGTCATCCTGTCTTCCTTCTCAGATAAGAGGAGCTGAGAGCAACTTCTCTCCCCCCTCCCTCCATGAACTGCCTAAGTTGAGCTTTATTGATCTTGATGGTTGAGCTGAACCCTGCCAAGCTGGGCCAGGGGAGGTATTGGGGAGGCAATTAGCTCCATTAACGAGAGTCGACAGACACTAACGAGCACCTTCCTTGGCCAAGCTGGGATTGCTTTGCGGCTCGGAGATGACGGCACCCAATGGGTTCATGATGGGGGTGTATCAATACTCTGAAATGGACAAATGGACCCATTATTATATTCCAAATGGGGATGGAAGGGATACGCCGAGCTTGGTACCTCCTGCTTGCAAAAAGTAGGTGGTTGTGAGCAAAAGCCCATCTGTTTGGTGCCCCTCCACTTCCTCCTGAAATTCAGCCTAATCCACAATGAAGGAAAAAGTCCCACAATCTACTGACGCTTCTCCTTACTGATAGGAGGCAGCTTAGAAAGAGGACATTTTCTTGTAAGGTCCAGCTTACAACTTATGAACGGAGGCACAAACAAGAAAAGAGCCAAGACGTACCAGCTCAACGTTAGAGGAGCAAGTTCCACCTAAATGTTAGTAAGAACTTCTTGACTGTGAGAACTTGAAAGATGGTGGACTCTCCTTCTTTGGAGGTCTTCAAGTAGGGGGCATCTATTATAGTTTAGAAGTTCTACCCAGGAGCGGTCCTACAGGTAGGCCAAGGAAGCGGCCATATGGGGCGCCATCTGGGTAAGGGCGCATTCCCCCGCCCGCCAGACAGCGTCCGGCCTCTCTCCCTCTCCCTTTCTCCCTCTCCCGGAGCATGCGCACAACCACCGCCCCCCTCGCTGTCCCTGGGCTGCGCGCACGGCCGGCCATCTCCACTAGAGCGGCCCCTCAGGCGGGAAGCCACCAGCCGGACAAAGGCGTGAAGCCACCCGCTCAGACTGCGAGGCCCACGGCATGAGGGCGGCGAAGGCGGCTCCTCGCTCCTAGTCATAATAATGCGAGTCGCGGACCCGAAAGGCCCCGAGTCGCTGCTGCTGCCACTGCCACTGCCGCTGCCTCCGCCATGTCTCTCTCCTCCCCCCCCCCAATAAGGTCCTTAGGCTATGGCAGGTGCCTTTCCAAACTACAACTCCCAGGACCCCGTGGCAGTTAAGCAAGGCCAGGCTGCATTCATTCATTCAGCAGTGTAGACATGCCGATTGCAATATTCACACTTGCCTCAAGCAGACAAGGGTTCTTTCTCTCCCCCCCCCCCCATCTTGGCTGCTAATCTGGTTTGTGAAGAAGCCCCCAATGAGGAGGGCGCCAAAATAATGTTGGGGGGTGCCAAAATAATGTTTGCTTACCATTTAAAATTACTTTAGACCGCCCCTGTTTCTACCTAAATTGTGAGTTTTCTGGGCTGTATGGCCATGTTCCAGAAACTTGCTTCTGGAACACAGCCATACAGCCCAGAAAACTCACAGCAACCCAGTGATTCCGGCCAGGAATGTCTTCAACAACACATATTACCTAAACTTTAGGAGGAACCTTTTGATAGTAAGAACTAGGAGAGTGGTGGGCTCCCCTCTTAGAGGTCTTCAAGCCAACTTCTTACAGTCAAAGAGTTCCACATCGATGTGAGATGGAACTTCATGACTGTAAGAACTTGGAAGGTGGTGGACGCTCCTTCTTTGGAGGTCTTCCAGCAGAGCTTGAGTAAGACATCTCTTACAGTCAAGGAGTTCCACCTAAACATTAGTAAGAACTTCTTAACTGTGAGAACATGAAGAGTAGTGAACTCTCCTTCTTTGGAGTAAAGGTTGGGTGGGCATCTCTTACCATCAAGAAGTTCTACCAAAACTTTAGGAGGAACCACTTAACAGTAAGAACTAGGAGTGTGGTGGACTCTGCTTCTTTTGGAGGTCTTCAAGCAAACCTCTTACAGTCAAAGAGTTCCACCTCGGTGTGAGATGGAACTTCGTGACTGTAATAACTTGGAAGGTGGTGGATTCTCCTTCTTTGGAGGTCTTCAAACAGAGGTTGGGTTACACATTTCTTACAGTCAAAAGAGTTCCACCTTGATGTGACATGGCTGCTCTGAGTCCCCCCTCGGGGGTAGAGAAGAGCGGGGTAGAAATGTTGGAAATAAATAAATAAACTTCATGTCTGTGAGAACTTGGAGAATGGTGGACTCTCCTTTGGAAGTCTTAAAACAGAGGTTGGGTGGGCACCTCTCAGTTATATGTCTTCTGGCATGATAGTGAGGTCAGACTAGATGAACCTTGCTGTCCATTCTATTATCCTACCATTATCCTATCCTGTTGGGTGGCCTAAATCTTTCACATTCAACCCATGATGAAGGTTAGCCTATAAGACCAAAGTCATGGCTTTATCTGGTCTGAATATATCCTGTATGTGGGGTACCTGTTCTTCCATGGTGGGCAACCCCTTCCTGTTCTGAGACCCATAAAAATGCAATTCCCAGCTCCATCCCGAAGTATTTATTAATTTATTACCTTCATTTCTACCCCGCCCTTCTCCCATGAGGGGACGAAGTAAACAGCCTTGATCCTGACTTTAACCCAAAACCCATAAGATTGCTTTGTAACAATTATTTCTACTACTCATGGTTTCATTTAAGGTCTGGAAATAATTCTTGCTCTGCTTTTTCACCTCTGTTCCTTTGTATTCTTTGAAAAGACTACATCTATACTATCATTACTAAACTGGTATAGAATAAAGTGACTTTGCTGAGCAGATGATTAAAGAGGCCTTTTGGATTACAGAGGCCTTTTGGAACCATTTTGGGGCACAAATGGTTGTTACATTGTTACTACCGGCTGTCAGGAAAGTCCAAAACACCTGGAGGGAAGACCGAAGTTGACCCATGCCTGTGCTAAAGGGACCCCTATTTGGGGCTGGGAAGCAGTGCTCTAGGTAAAGGTTTCCCCTTGACATTAAGTCTAGTCGTGTCCAACTCCAGGGAGTCGTGCTCATCTCCATTTCTAAGCCGAAGAGCCGGCATTGTCTCTAGACACCTCCAAGGTCATGTGGCCAGCATGACTGCTACTTTCCTGCCAGATCAGTACCTATTGATCTACTCGCATTTGCATGTTTTGGAACTGCCAGGTTGGCAGAAGCTGGGCCTAACAGCGGAAGCTTATCCCGCTCCCCGGATTTGAACCCCTGACCTTCAGTTCAGCAAGTTCAGCAGCTCAGTGGTTTAACCCGCTGCGCCACCGGAGGCAGTGCTTTAGGATGCCCCTTTTCAACCATCTTTCCCTTTTCTTTCCCACATAACAGGACCCCCGACCGGAAACACCACGGGGAAAGTGGGGGGCGAGAATGGCCCCCTCCCTCAATCCAACGTGCCCATCATCGCGGGTGCCGCCGGGGGAGCTGCCTTCGTGCTTCTGGTGGCAGCAGCCGTGACGGGAGCCCTGTGCTACCGCCACCGCCGAGCCAAGCACAGCGAGTCCCACCACCCTCCACTGTCGCTCAGCACCCTGACCAGCCCCAAGCGTGGCGGAGGCGGGGGCAGCGGGGGCAACAACAACGGCTCCGAGCCCAGCGACATCATCATCCCGCTCAGGACTTCAGACAGCGCCTTCTGCCCACACTACGAGAAAGTGAGCGGAGACTACGGGCACCCCGTCTACATCGTCCAAGAGATGCCCCCGCAGAGCCCTGCCAACATTTACTACAAAGTATGAGGTGGGGGTGGCACACGGACCGATGGACAGACGGGTGGGCAGCAGAGCTCCCTCTGGCCGCGTCTTCGATTCCCCCTCCCGTAGACAAGGAGGGCGGATGGGACGCCGACGCCACCTCATGCCCCTCTCGTTGCGCACAAGGGGTCGGCGCACATTGGCCTGGGCCATCCTCGCCCACACAGGAGGGGTGACCCAAACTCGGACCTTCTTCTGCCAATGTAATGGAGGCGTGGACCTTTTGTACCGTTCAGTGGCCTTCCCCTTTCAATGGATTCTGGCCCGGCTAGGACAGATCGACGGATGGACAGAGGGATAGGACCCGAACCCGCTCCCTATCAGGCCAGAGTGAGCTTAATGGAGAGAAATTCCCCTACCACTGGTTTCAAAAACAAACAAAAAAGGGCTGTGCCCATCCTTTCCTTTCCACACTCTCCATCCCAAGTTAGTGGCTTTTATGGGAGTCCACCATGGTTGCTCTTCGTTTTCTTTTCAGCAGTAATTTCGATTCAAAATCAAAACATAATCACACAGATGTACAAATTTGGGGGTTATTTTCTTCTATGTGCCGAAGACCATGCGTAAAATTACTTATTAGATCCTAAAGCAGTGGTTCCCAACCTTTCCTTGACCAGGGACCACTTCACTTCGACAGCATTACGAATTAGGGTTACAAATCACTTTTTGGTCAACTTTAGATTCGGTTTGGTTATTTGAGGTGCTGATTCAGGAAATTGCATTGGATAGACCATATCAGTTCTAGTTTCTGATACAGAACATATGCCATCCAGTAGTTGCCATCTGCTTGACCACAGAAAACCATATTTAATCATCTACAGCTGATGTGGTAGTAGTAGTGTTTTGTGGGTAGTCAGCCTCTACCCTCCCGGGATCCCCGTTGCCTCGGCACCATAAGAGGGTTTCGTGAGACCAGTCACTCTTGTTGCCGCATGGTTTTGAGGCAACAATGTAGTAATGGTGTGGCCGCAGACCATATTTTTGTTCTTGCGGACCACTGGTGGTCCACGGACCATAGGTTGGGAACCACTGGTCTAAAAGGAGTGTAACTGGTCTAGAAGGAAACTCCCCCACCGTTGAGTCCAGCGATACTTACAAATGGCAAGAAAGGCCATTAAAGGCTACTCAATCTTATGTTACCTTATGTTTCGGCACACAGAATGAAAGCAGAGCTTCTGCTTTCTCCGTTAAGCTTACTTACCTATCTGTGCTCATTCACTCAAATTAATTTAGGAGCCAAAATGGTGTTCTCAATCTTCACCCACTAGTTTCCTTGCCATTGTGGACACTGGCTTTCTTGTTTTGTAAATGCCAAGGCCTCGGTCCATGCTGGTGTGACCAGAAATAGGACAAAAAAAGGGGGTGGAAATGCCAAGGGGATGTGTGTTTAATGTTATTGTCTTTCAGAGCCACGATTTACCAAGGTTGACCCCCTTCCATGTGCCTCTCAAACCTGACATTTCAAACTTGAAATTTGCTGAAGGGTTTGACTCCAAAGCTTCACTATTGTGCCAACTTTAATTCGGGCTCCTTGGTCGTTCCCTTTCTCCTTATTAGCGATATCTTCTCCTGGACGGAGAGTCATCCCCAGTCATAACATGGAAAGACAGGTTCTCCGTTGCTG
Organism: Anolis apletophallus; assembly: GCA_030556195.1. Taxonomy (NCBI): domain Eukaryota; kingdom Metazoa; phylum Chordata; class Lepidosauria; order Squamata; family Anolidae; genus Anolis; species Anolis apletophallus. Next base: position 147,188,091 of record JARBWK010000008.1, on the reverse strand, counting down.
GGTTTCCTCCTCTCCATCTAAGAAGATTAATTCTGCCACAAAGGTGGCATGTGCCCATGTTTGTGGACCTCCTTCATTCCTTGAATTAAATGGAAGGGTTGAAGGACCCATCGTTCTCCATCATACCACCTCAATCCCCTCCTGTGATGGGTTTTGGTTTACTTGGTGGCCATCAACACTAGTCTTTCCCAGTGATCCCTTTCGCCCTGTTACGTTGGGTACAACATGCCAGTGTTGACATCGGGGAGACTTTTTGGCAACCCGTTTTGGACTCAGATCTTTGGAAGGAGCTCACTTGTTTGTTTCTCCATCGTTGGGTCCTTTTCTTGTTTAGTTGCTAGAAGAAGAAGAACGCCAAGCAGAATGGCTGGCCCTCACCATCTCATCATCGTCCGAAGACATGGGGGCGGAGACAATAAACGGGGATGTTTTGTTTTTATTTTATTTTATGTTCGCCCCATTCGGGGGAGACGTTTGTGACTGTGAATTCCTTATGTGGCCACGTCCGGTGGATTTTCGAGAAGCAGTTTGTATCATTCGTGACGTTTCGTGGAACGCGCCGGAAGAGGCGGGACGTCGTGTGTTAGACAGTGGGGGGGACAAACGTGGCCAAGCTTTTCCTGCCTCGGCAGAAAAACAAAGAGCAAACAAAGTGGGGGGAAATGTGGTCTATTTCAGCTTTAATGGAGGTTTCTTGGTTTTCTAAATTTTTTTGTTCCGATCTGAGAGTTTTCTTAGCTTTGTTGGTGGAATTTTACTGTTGGACATTGTTGATTATAGAAGTTCTTGTGCAGTTTTCGGTCTGGACTTTTTCTTTCTTATCGCTGTCCCCTTTAAAAAAAATAAAATTCAATTCCCTTATCATGATCAAGGCAGACCTATAAAAGGAATTGCAGTTCTCTTAGGGTGGGTCTACACCAAGCATGGGTCAACTTGGACCCTCCAAGGTGTTTTGGAATTTAACTCCCTCGATTCCTAACAGCCGGTTAGGGAATTGTGGGAGTTGAAGTCCAAAATACCTGGAGGGCCCAAGTTGGCCCATGCCTGTCTTGAGTTGTCAAAGGCTTTCATGGTTCCAGCTCAATGTTAAAGGAGCAAAATGTTAGTAAGACCTTTTTGACTGTAAGAACTTGAAAGATGGTGGACTCTGCTTCTTGGAAAATCTTCAAGCAGAAGTTTATTTATTTATTTATTATTCACACTTGTTAGTCGCCACTCCCGGTGTGGCTCGGGGCGACTTAAAACAGTGGAAGCACAGTTTAAAACACAGTATTACACAATAAAAATGCAAAATACACAATAAAAATACAGTAAAAGCACAGTAAAATACACAGCAAAGAACAATTCATCGGGTGCATCCAGCACTGAAACAGGTAGTCAAAGAATTGCAGTCTTAGTCCCTGAAAGCCTGCCGAAACAGGAGGGTTTTGCACGCCTTCCGGAACGACATTAGGTCTTTAAGAATACGAACATAGGAAGGCAGTGCATTCCATAGTACAGGGGCGATCACCGAGAAGGCCCTCCGTCTTGTGGCCGTAAGGTGGTACGTTTTGAAGCTGGGAACCTCCAAAAGTTGGCACGACTCAGAATGTAATGGCCAAGTGGGACAGTATGGGATGAGGCGGTCCCTAAGGTACACTGGCCCCAGACCGTTCAAGGCCTTAAAGGTCAGTACCAACACTTTGAAAGTGATCCGGCCTTCCACTGGTAGCCAATGCAGCTCGTGCAAAATGGGTGTTATGTGGCTGGTCATGGGGGCGCCATCCAGCAGTCGGGCTGCTGCATTCTGTATCAGTTTCAATTTCCGGATCACCGACAAAGGAAGGCCAACGTACAGAGCATTACAGTAGTCCAGTCTTGAGATGACCGTGGCTTGGACCACTGTGGCTAGGTCGCGATGGGAAAGGTAGGGAGCCAACTTCCTTGCCTGCCGTAGATGGAAGAAAGCAACTCTACTGACGACGGAGATGTGCGCCTCCATCGTCAGTTGAGAGTCCAGAGTGACGCCCAGACTTTTACTGTTGACGACTGCAAGTACCGCGCCATCCAGGGAAGGAAGTTGATCTCCACGCCGGGTGACCCAGCCACAGAATCTCCGTCTTAGCTGGATTCACCTTCAACCTTCAAGTTGGGTTAGACATGTCTTACCATCAAGAAGTTCTATCTAAACATTAGATGGAACTTCTTGATAGTAAGGACTAGGTGAGTGGTGGGCTCTCTTCTTTTTAGAGGTCTTCAAGCAAATTTCTTACAATCAAAGAGTTCCATCTTGATATGAGATGGAACTTCATGACTGTAAGAACTTGGAGGGTAGTGGACTCTCCTTCATTGGAGGCCTTCAAGTAGAGGTTGCGTGGACATCCCTTACAGTATACCTAAACTGGGTTGCTGTGAGTTTTCCGGGCTGTATGGTCATGTTCCAGTAGCATTCTCTCCTGACGGTTCTCCCACATCTATGACAGGCATCCTCAGAGGTTGTGAGATTTGTTGGAAACTTTGCAAGTGGAGTTTACATATCTGTGGAATAATGTCCAGGGTGGGAGAAAGAACTCTTGTCTGTTTCAGGCAAGTGTGAATGTTGGAATTGATCACCTTGATTAGCATTGAATAGACTTGCAGCTTCAAAGTTTGGCTGCTTCCTGCCTGGGGGAAGGAAAAACTCTAAAACCAAGACTGTAAATAAAGAACAACACTCAAAAACAGGAATTCCAGACAAGAAACAATCAGGGCCAGCTAATCAACACTTATGTAAACTCCACTTGGGAAGGATTCCCCCAGGCAGGAAGCAGCCAAGCTTTGAAGCTACAAGGCTAATCAAGGTGATCAATATCAACAGTCACACCTGCCTCCAACAGACAAGAGTTCTTTCTCCCACCCTGGACATTATTGCAAAGATATATAAACCCCATTTTCCTAGTTTCCAACAGACCTCACAACCTCTGAGGAAGCCTGCCATAGATGCAGGAGAAACGTCAGGAGAGAATGCTTCTGGAACGTGGCCAGACAGCCTGGAAAACTCACAGCAACACTTTAGAGTCTCCTTTGGTAGAGGAATGGCTTGGGATGGCAAAAATTGAAAGGAGGGGTTTGTTTCCTGAGATGTGTCCCTTGCAGACAGGGATGGGAATCCTTTTCCGCCATCAAGCCTCCCATAGATTGGAAGGAGGAAGAAGCCACACCAAAGGAGACTTTCCAGGATACATCACAAATTTCCACATTTGGCAGGCCTAGCTCCCTCAGTGTCTTCTCTCATAGGCTGCCAGCTCCTGCTCCCCATCCCAGTTGGGCCCCTGAACCTTGCCATCTCGGCTTCTCCGCCAATTCACACTCTCACGCTTTCCCAAAATAACTTCTCAAGGCCTTGTCTCCTTCCAGCACTGACAAGGTATCTGGACGTGGCAGGAGACAGGCCCAGAACACATAGGTGGAGGGGAAAGGAGAAAGAGAGAGAGAATGGCAATGCAGAGATGCAGAGGCTGCTGCCTTCATGGATTGGGGGTCTCCAAACCCGAACCTGTCACCGGTTGCCGCCCGCTTGATCTGAGCCAAGTTGAGTGTCAAGAGATTGTGCTCCTTGGAGAAGCGTGGCTGCTGGCACGGCAGAAACCCCGGTTGGTCGCCTCTGCTCTCACCCTGCAAATCCCCTGTTTATCAAAATGCGTGGCATGTTTGGGGTTGGCGGGGTGGGGGCAGGAGGAGTCCATAATTAGATCCCTGGTACATGGGACAGACACAGCCCCGGGGAGGGGAGTGCATCTGCACACACTGTCACAACCCATCATGTAGGAAGCAAGGTTTGCTGATCCAACAACCGCCTGAGATCAGAAAAAGGGGGGATGGCAACCACGCAAGGCTGGGAGAAGGGGGGGGGCACAGGAGAGGCAAGACTGGCAGTTCTAGGGCAGGGATGCAGGAGAGACAGTGGCCAAGGCGTCTCAGAGAGGGACCCCCAGGGTCATCGAGATCATAGGAGACATCCAGCCCAACTCCCTTATAGATGAATGGATGGATAGATGATAGATAGTATATTGACTGCAAGGACTATCTAGTCTACCCCCAGCGAAGGAAGGAAGGAAGGAAGGAAGGAAGGAAGGAAGGAAGGAAGGAAGGAAGGAAGGAAGGAAGGAAGGGACCACAAGGACTATCCTGTCATATATTGAGAGAGATAATCTTAGAACTGAAGGAGACTAAGGGTGAGCCAGTCCAACTCCCTTATGGATGGATGGATGGATAGATAGGAAGTATATTGCTGGAAAGAAACCCCAAGGACTATCCAGTCCAACCGCTAAAGAAAAAAAAGAGAGAATCTTAGAGCTGAAGAAGACTTCAAGGGCCATCCAGTCCAACTCCATTATAGATGGATGGATGGATGGATGGAGAGAAAGAGAGAGGGTGCGCGCATCACATTACTGGAAGGGTCCCAAGGACAATCAAGTCCAAGCCCTAAAGAAGGAAGGAAGGAGCCGCAAGGACTATCCAATATCCTGTCCAACTCTATAAGAGAGAGCGGGAGAGAATCTTAGAGCTGAAGGAGACTTCAAGGGCCATCCAGTCCAACTCCCTTATAGATGGATGGATGGATGGATAGAAAGGATAGATAGCATCATATTGCTGGAAGAGTCCCAAGGACTATCCTGTCCAACCCTAAAGAAAGAAGGAAGGAAGGGACCACAAGGATTATCCAGTCCAACTCTATAAGTGTGTGAGAGAGTATCTTAGAGCTGAAGGAGACTTCAAAGGCCATCCAGTCCAACTCCTTTATGGATAGATGGCTGGATAGATGGATAGATAGATAGATAGATGCTAGATAGATAGATAGATAGCATCATATTACTGGAAGAGTCCCAAGGACCATCCAGCCCAACCCCTAAAGAAAGAAGGAAGGAAAGAAGGAAGGAAGGTAGAGAAGAATGGAAAGATGGAAGGGTGGAGGGAGGGACCACAAGGATTATCCAGTCCAACTCTAAAGCCCGGGGGGGGGGGGGATCTTAGAGCTAAAGGATACTTCAAGGGCCAGTCCAATTCCATAAGATGGATGGATGGATGGATAGATAGACAGATGAAAAGACTGAATCAAATTGTTGGAAGAGAACACAAAGCCCATCCAATCCAATCGCGGTAGATAGAAAGACAGATAATACAAGAAAGTTGGAAGAGACTGCAAGGACCATCCAGTCCAATCCTGAAAGAAAGAAAGAAAGAAAGAAAGAAAGAAAGAAAGAAAGAAAAGAGACCACAAGAGCTATCACGTTCAACTCTATAAGAGAGAGCGAGAGAGAATCTTAGAGCTGAAGGGGGCTTCGAGGGCCATCCAGTCCAACTCCATAAGATGGATTGATAGCTAGATAGATGAAAAGATAGCATCAAATAGCTGGAAGTGACCACAAAGCCTGTCCAGTCCAATCCCAAATAGACAGGCAGACAAGTAATATGAGATAGTTGAAAGATACCTCAAGGGCAATGCCAACTAGCTTGTAGGGTTTAAGTGGCATTGTCTCTCCTGATGTGCGATGGGAAGTTGCTGTTAAATGTGAGAGAAATAAGGTTGAACACCGTGAAGGCCACCCACTACATGGCTACCAGCCTCCTCCCATTAGACTCAAATCAAGGAAAGCCTTTATGAGAATGACCACTCCTCTTGGCGTCCCCCCAGCAACAGCAAGGGTATCCCTCTGGGCAGCTAAACCAGGAAATCCCAACTTGATGGCTCCCAACAAGGGAGGGTCTTCCCCCAAGGGCAAACCGAGAATGGGCAACCTGAATAGACTCAGAAGCAGAGCGGGCAGATCAAAAGACAGCCTGGCAAAATGGCACGACCTAAAAGATTGTATATAATTCAATGATTAGTACATACGTGCACCTAGGAAGTAGACCAAATAGGGAGGAGTAAATCCCGGGCACTCAGGAACACTCGTGGGGGTATTCCCAAGGACCAACAATACAGGCAATGAAATGCTTAACAATGAAAATGTGAGTCCCAAAGTTCAAAGTCCGTAGGGCAATCAAAGTTCCAGTAGTGCTGCAAAGTCAGTACTCCTAGGTAGACACCAATTGTAAATCCATAGATGGGAGAGTATGAAAGATTGTCCTTCCCTGCTGAGAACTAACTCCAAGTTCCAGGCTCTCCCTCCGCTTGTGAGGGAGAGCCTGGGGAAACGGAGGAAAGCGCTTCCAAAGCGCTCACCTCAGCTCTCAGCTGGTGAGAGGAGAAACAAGGGTGCTGCTGCCCTCCAGTCTACTCTCGCGAGTTGAGAACTGAGCAGGCCCGGATTAGCCATAAGGCCACACTAGGCCACGGCCTAGGGGCGCAGCCATGGGGGGGCAAATGCAGACACACCCCCCCCCAACTTTTTTAAAAAAAGAAGTCAATTTTCGGCCACTTCTGCACCCTGCATGCGGGGCGCCATAGACTCTCAGAGGCCGTTCCGCTGCCTCTGAGAAGCTATGGCGCCGCGCGCACAGGCGCAGAAGCAGCTGAAGATCGCCCTTTTTTTCTCAGGAGTGGTGGCTTTAGGAAGGAGGAGCCGCGGGGAGCCTCCCCACGACTCCTCCCTCCCTCCTAAAGCACCACGCCGGCCTGAGAAGAAAAAAGCCCTCTTCGGCCGCTTCCCAGGCCAGCATGGTGGCTTTAGGAGGAAGGGAGGAGCCGCGGGAAGGCTCCCTGCAGCTCCTCCCTCCCTCCTAAAGCCACCACGCCGGCCTGAGAAACAGCCGAAGAGCACCCTTTTTTTCTCAGGCTGGCGCGAGGTAGGGGCGGAGCCACGGAGGGAAGCCCTGCCCTCGAGGCCGCTGCCACGCATGCTCTGGGGGTGGGGCTTTCCTTCCTCCGCCTTCTCGCGCTGGCGAGGAGGAAGAGGCAGAGCCGCGGGCAGAGGCGGAGCCGCGGGCAGGGGCGGAGCCTTTGGCCTAGGGCGCCAAAAAGCTTTAATCCAGGCCTGGAACTGAGGAGGGGGAAAAACGACCTAATAACGTGACCTTTACAAAAAAAATGGCGATCCCGGGTTCGGTTTTGAAACTTCACTTCCAGGTTGGACGCCGAGGGTCGATATAAGGTCAAAATAATTTCAAATACGAATTATTAATGGGTTTCAAAGTATTTAAATTGGAGGTATCCACCCCTACTACAGACAATGCCGTTGCTGTTGCCCGTTTTTGGTCAAAAGATATTTAGCCGCCTGCGTGCCTTCTATTTATACTAATTTATGCAATGCTTTTGATATGAAATTAAAAATAAATAAAAACCTCAAGGGCCATCCAGTCCAACAGATAGGACAGACTAATAGATTCGTGGAGTTTGAAGAGACCAAAAGGGCCATACAGCAACCTCGCCAATCCAAACCTTCCTGGCAGATGACCATTCAGCCTCTGCGTAAACACCTCCAAAGATGGGACTCCACCAGATTCCAAGTCGGCGTATTCCACTGCCAAACAGCTGAAACTTTCTAGGTAGGTCTTCCAGTGCATCTCTGTAGGAACTCCCTTTGAAAGTCGTTTCTTTCTATAGGGTTGGCTACAATCCACGGTGTCCTGCTTCCACGGTAAGTTGAGGAACGCATCCCCGGCGGAGACGATGGCCCTGCTGCGCAGATCTGGAGAGACAGGCGCACTGCGTTGTTGGGCCCAGCTTGGCGTCACTCCTGAATACAAACTGACAGCTGTGCTCTTCTGTATGTTCCTGCCAAGGCATTTTTGGGGCTGTGTTGCATGGGCAAACTTTGGCCTTCCCTCCAGGTGTTTTGGACTTCAACTCCCACAATTCCTAACAGCCTACCGGCTGTTAGGAATTGTGGGAGTTGAAGTCCAAAACACTTGGAGGGAAGGCCAAAGTTTGCCCATGCCTGGTGTCGATGCGCCCTTTGATTCTTTCTTCTTGGAGTTTAGGAAAGTTTTCATGTCTTGCTTTGTCAACAAGGCTTTGCACAACTTTCACATTCCCTGGGAAAGAATTGGGGGGGAGGTAAGCCGAAGAGGGCCTTGTGTTATGGGGCCTCTTTGATTCATTCCCTTGGACATTTGCAAATGGTTCCCCCTCCTCCTGCTGCCCTTGCCCTCCTTCGGGGCCCCAAGCAAAGCCAACCGAGAAGCCGAAGGGAGCCGGACCCGGAGGGGGAGAGACCCCACCTTGGCGGAGGGGAGGGAGACCCCAAACGAGGAGCCGGCCTCATTAGCGAGGGCTTCTTCCAAGTGTGGAGACAGGAGGAGAAAATGTGACCTAATTGGGGAGTGACCCCAGCTGACCCCTGGCTCCCAGCCAAACGGCTGAGCTGGCTGAGCTAATGGGATCCGCTCCCACTCCCCCATCCCATCATACACTCTGGCCCCACCACCATTTTCGCTTTTGCACCCATCGCAGTACGTTCTGAGGGTGCCGTTTCCATTCTTTGGCCCGTTGTTAGTTGGGTTTTGGACTGAGATTCGAACTTCTCGCAAACTCCTTTGTTTGGGCTGATGGGATATAGCAGTGTTTCTCAACAAGTTTGCCCATGCGTGATTTAACCTGTTCTTCACCCTTTTTGCCAACCCTAGGGTGCATCTACACTATAAAGTTAACACACTTTGGCACCACTTTCATTGCCATGGCTCAATGCTACGGAATCCTGGGAGTTGTAATGTAGTAAGGCACTTGCTCGCTATGGCAGGGAAAGACCTTGCAAAACGACATCCACAAGATATGCATACCGCTGAGTGCTAGCAGTGAAAGCAGGGCCAAACTGCATTCATTCCACACAGGCCCAGATCACCCATAAAGCCACACTAGGCCACGGCCTAGGGGCGCAGCCGAGGAGGGGCACCAGATCCAGACCCCCCCCCCCAATTTATTTTTTTAAGTCGATCTTCAGGCGCTTCCGGGGGCGGGGCTTCCCTTCCTCCTCCGTGACGTGCCTGGCTTCCTTGACTCAAAAAAGCTGGCCACTTGGTGAGGAGGAAGAGGAAGGCTTGCCCTGGGGGCGGGGCTTCCCTTCCTCCTCCTCCGCGACACAGGGGCGGGGCTTCCCTTCCTCCTTCTCTGCAATGCGGGGGCGGGGCTTCCCTTCCTCCTCCGCGACACAGGGGCGGGGCTTCCCTTCTTCCTTCTCTGCAACGCGGGGGCGGGGCTTCCCTTCCTCCTCCTCCTCCGCGACACAGGGGCGGGGCTTCCCTTCCTCCTTCTCTGCAACGCGGGGGCGGGGCTTCCTTTCCTCCTCCTCCACGACATGCCCGGCTTTTTTGACTCAAAAAAGCCGGTCGCGTGGCAAGGAGGAAGAGGAAGGCTCGCCCCCGGGAGCGGGGCTTCCCTTCCTCCTCCTCCACGACGTGGGGGTGGGGCTTCCCTTCCTCCTCCTCCATGACGTGGGGGTGGGGCTTCCCTTCCGCCTCCTCCGCGATGCGCCCGGCTACCTTGAGGAGGAAGGAAAGGAAGGCTTGCCCCCCGGGTGTAATTCCAAAGTGTGGCCTAGGGCGCCAAAATTAGTTAATCCGGTCCTACTACAGCATAGTAGATGCACCCCAAGACTTCAAGCACTCATAGGGTTGTTGTGCCGTCGCACCCGGTCTATATATTCAGGAAGGGCGAAGACATAGGCTCTCTCTACCGGGGGATTGCTTCTTGCCTTCCTTTAGGGCAGGGGTTGGGAACCTTTTTGACTCAGAGAGCCATGAAAGCAAAATATTTGGAAATTTATTTCAGTGAGAGCCATATAATATAGATAATATATTTTAAGACTGAATTCAACTAAATGTGAGTCTATACGTACATACGATGAAGAAAGGATTCCCCCGGCAGAATGACGGGACACTTCAGACCTGGCTCTGCAAAAGGCACGCTCAGGACTCTGGGAAGGAAGAGAAGGCGGAAGGAACGAAGGGGAAAAAAGAAAGACAGACGAAATAGAAGAGGGAGGGGGAGAGGAAGAAAGACAAGAAGAACGAACTATGGAAAAGGAAGAAAAGAAAAGCAGGAGAGAAACAAGGAGGGGAAAAGAAAGAAGGAAATGGGAAGGGAGGAAAGGAAAGGGTGGGGAAAAGAAAGGAAAGGGAGTGAGGAAAAAGTAAAATAATGAAGGGAAAAGAAAAAAGAAAGAAGGGGAGAGAGGGAAGTGAAAAGAAAGGAAGGAGAAGGAAAGGAAGACTTGGGGATAAAGAATAGAAGAGGAAGGAAGAGGGAGGGAGAATGGAGGAAAGAAGGAAGGGGAGAGAGGGAGGGAAAAGGAAGGAGAGAATGAGAAGGAAAGGGTGAAGGGGAGAAAGAAAGGAAGGAAGAGGGAGAATGGAGGAAAGAAGGAAGGGAAGAGGGAGGGAAAAGGAAGGAGAGAAGGAGAAGGAAAGGGTGAAGGGGAGAAAGAAATGATGGAAGATGAAGGAAGGAAGAGGGAGAAGGAAAGGGTGAAGGGGAGAAAGAAAGGAAGGAAGAGGGAGGGAGAATGGAGGAAAGAAAGAAGGGGAGAGAGGGAGGGAAAAGGAAGGAGAGAAGGAAAGAATAGAAAAGGAAAGAAAGAACGAAGAGGGAGGGAGGAAAGAAGGTAGGGAGAGAGGGAGGAAAAAGAATGAAAGAAAAAGAGGGGGGAAATTTGCGTCACTCCTCCCCACTGCATGCTGGGAAACCGAGGCCCAGGCTGGTCTGGAGAGCCAGATGCAATCATGAAAAGAGCCGCATCTGGCTCCCGAGCCATAGGTTCGCTACCCCTGCTTTAGAGGCTTGGGGCTCGCAAGGACCAGGCTGAACACTTAGATAACTCAAACAGGCTTTATTACTTAAGACATGAGTTATTTGCACTCAGGCACTTTACTTTGTTCTCCAAAGGGATCAAAGAAATATACTTTACAGTCTCTTAGTTGCTTGGGTCCTGGAAGCTTCATCCAGATGGCTCTCCAAGTCCTCTCTGACTTTGTGGTCTCGAGGTAAGGACACTTGAGAGTCGAGCCAAGACCCTAGCCAGCTGGCATATACTGGAGATATGGGACCTTCCTCTGGGTGCCAGCTGACTGGTTTGAAGGTGCCTAGGTCTCCTCAGAGCTACCCAACCATCCGGTATGTTGGGCTTTCTGCATGAGACCCAAGGAAAGTCGTTGTCTTGTGTTGAGAGATGGCTTGACCCTGCAAACCTTCAGATATGTCTTCTTCTGGAGGGATCCAGGAAAGCTCCGAAAACAAAAAAGCTAGATTGCCAAGTCCCTGGAAAAAGGGCAGAACAAACTCATCTGGACTCCCTTAACCATGATTGACAGGTATTAGGGACCAATCAATGCAACCAAACTTTTGCAAGCAGTGCAAAACTCAACAGGATTGCAGAAACACTACATAGCAGTGCAAAACCTGATAAACTCAATGTTTCCCATGCAAGTGGCGCTTGCTGCGACGTCACAGTTGTTGATGTTTTTCCTTCTGATTCTCTTTCTCAATCTTCTCTTTTCGGGCAGGAACCGTCTTGCCTTTGTCCGCAAGGGCTACTTTGCCGCCTTCACGTATCCCAATATACATCTCACCATCAACACGAAGCATTCTCAACCAAACAGCTGCAGGGGAAGGTGTTCACTGCTTCTAACCGTTGCGAGGGGAGTGGCATACAATTTTGCAAAAATCTGCAAGTGCCAAATTTTGAAACAACAGGATGACGTGGTGGACAGGAAAAGAGCCAATCTTAAAAACTTTGGCATTGACACCAAGAACTGGGAAGCCCTGGCCCTTGAATGCTCTAACTGGAGGTCTGCTGCGACCAGAAGTGCTGCAGAATTCAAAGAGGCACGAATGGAGGGCAAAAGGGAGAAATGTGCCAAATGGAAGGCATGCCAAGCCAACCCTGACCAGGAGCGCCTTCCACCTAGAAAGCTATGTCCTCATTGCGGGAGAACATGCAGGTCAAGAATAGTCACTTACGCATCCACCGCCAAGACACTACACTTGGAGGACCATCATCCTCAAACTACAAGGGATCGCCTAAGTAAGTAAATAAGAACGGCCAAGCATTTAGTACTGGGCACCTCAATTGAAGGGAGATGTTGACAAGCTGGAATGTGACAACGCAAATGATCAAGGTTCTGGGCAACAAGCCCTATGAGGAGCGGCTTAAAGAGTTGGGCATATTTAGCCTGAAGAAAAGAAGGCTGAGAGGAGACATGATGAGGACCAGGTATAAATATGTGAGGGGAAGTCATAGGGACGAGGGAGCTTGCTTGTGGGATCTCCACGTGGCCATGAGCCACCAATCTGGGAATGTATGGATGCCATAAGGGTTGGAGCACAGAGCCAAAGGAACGTCATTCCTCCCTAAGATGGTCTTGCAGTGTAGGTGGACACAAGACCATTTTTTGCCGCTGCCCCAGACAGGTGCGGGTCACAGCGCTTCGTTTGGCCTGATTGTGGCTGGTATGTCCCATCGCTTGGCGTGGGCGGCCGCCTCGCCTGCCCTTTGGACCCCTGACAAGATGCGGAACTGTTGGCGCAAGAAGGGAGACAAGAGGGCAAGACGGTCTGGAGCAGGGCCCTGTCACTCTCCGCCTACGCCCGGTTGGCGAGGTTAAGGGGCGCCGCTTGGATTGCATGTTCAGCTGTCACTCTCCCTCGGCCTTGGCCACGCATCACGGCGATGGCAATGCGAAGCAATGTTTGCCCTGCTGCCAGCCAAGAACTCAAAGCGAGAAGAGATGGAGACATGGACAAGAGGGAAGGTATCTTGAGAAGGGAGGCTGAAGTGGCCAAAGGTCTAGAAGAGGCATGGGCACACTATGGGCGAAAGGTCAGGAGACAATGCTTCTGGAACATGGTCATACAGACTGGAAAACTCACAGTACTAAGCACTTGATGTCCCATGGCTCTGTGCTGTGACATCCTGAGGGTTGAAGCTTGGTGAGTCCTATCCGCTGTTAGGAATTGTGGGAGTTGATGTCCAAAACACCTTGAGGGCCAAAGCATAGATCGGGCATGGGCCAACTTCCTAACTTGAGGGTCACATACTAGCACTCCCTGCTAAGAGGACTGGCTGCCCGGTGATGGGAGGAAGGAAAGAAGGAAGGAAGGAAGGAAGGAAGGAAGGAAGGAAGGAAGGAAAGGAAGGGAGGGAGGGAGGGAGGGAGGGAGAAGGAAGAAGGAAAGAGAGAAGGAAGGAAGGAATAAAGGGAAGGAGAATGGAAAGGGAGAAGGAAGGAAGAGAAGGAAGGAAGGAAGGATGAAAGGAAGGGAAGATAGGATGGAAGGAGAAAAAGGGAGGGAAGGGAGAGGGGTAAGGAGGAAGGAAAGAGAAAAGGAAGGAAAGACGGAAGAGAAGGAAGGAAGGATGAAAGGGAAGGAGGAAGGAAAGAGAGAAGGAAGGAAGGGAAGGATGGAAGGAGAAAGAGGGAGGGAAGGGAGAGGAGTAAAGAGGAAGGAAAGAGAGAAGGAAGGAAAGACGGAAGAGAAGGAAGGAAGGATGAAAGGGAAGGAGGAAGGAAAGAGAGAAGGAAGGAAGGGAAGGATGGAAGGAGAAAGAGGGAGGGAAGGGAGAGGAGTAAAGAGGAAGGAAAGAGAGAAGGAAGGAAAGACGAAAGGGAAGGAAGGATGAAAGGGAAGGAGGAAAGAAAGAGAAGGAAGGAAGGGAAGGATGGAAGGAGAAAGAGGGAGGGAAAAGAGAGGAGGAAGGAAGGAAAGAGAGAAGGAAGGAAAGACGAAAGGGAAGGAAGGAGGGATAAAAGGGAAGGAGGAAGGAAAGAGAGAAGGAAGGAAGGGAAGGAAGAATGGAAGGAGAAAGAGGGAGAGAAGAGAGAGGGGTAAGGACGAAGTAAAGGGAGAAGGAAGGAAAGACGAAAGGGAAGGAAGGAAAAATGAAAGGGAAGGAGGAAGGAAAGAGAGAAGGAAGGAAAGACGAAAGGGAAGGAAGGAGGGTTGAAAGGGAAGGAGGAAGGAAAAGAGAGAAGGAAGGAAGGAAGGGCAGGAAGGATGGAAGGAGAAGTAGGGATGAAAGAAGGAAGGAAGAAAAGACAAAAGGAAAGAAGTGAAGGAGGATGAGAAGGAAGGAAGGGAAAGATAAAGAAAAGAGGGAAGGGAAGGAAAGACAAAAGGGAAGGGAGGAAGGGAAGGAGAAAGAGTGAGGGAAGGAGGAAGGGAAGAGAAAGAAGCAAGGATAGGATGGTGAAAGAGAGGAGGGCCTGAGGAAAAGGGCCACATCCGGCCCCCGGGCCTGGTTTTGCGCATACCTGGTGTAGATGCACCCTGTACTTTATTCCTCTCCAGATGGAGTGTGTTTGGCCTCTGAAAGAAAAGCAATGGCCGCAATATTGTGTTTGCGGAAGAGATTCTGCCTGTATCTTGGAAGCGTTTCGCGTGGAATTCACCACTTTCCGGATTCCCCAGAGAAGATTAAACGAATGAGACGGAGCAAATGACATGATGGAAACCCCACCTGGGAGAACCCTCTGCCTATTTCTGGCTTCATAAAAAAACGATATCTGTGTAGTTACTTTGTCATCGGAGTCTACACCAGGTATGGGCCAACTGGGGCCTTCCAGGTGTTTTGGACTTCAAGTCCCAGCATTCCTAACAGCCTCGGGCCCTTTCCTTTTCCCCCTCCGCGGAGGGGGAAAGGAAAGGGCCCGAGGCTGTTAGGGAATGCTGGGACTTGAAGTCCAACACACCTAGAGGGCCCAAGTTGGCCCATGCCTGATCTGTACTGTCGCCTCACCAAACTACAACTCCCAGCTTCCATAGTGTTGCACCATGACAATTAAAAGTGGTGCCAAACTGCACACCACCAACCAAAATGACACAAAATGACACTCTAACACAGTAATACATATCGTTAATATGTTTATAAATGTATTTATACACTCAGTGTGAAACCTGGGCATGTTTCGATGAACACAACATAGATATCCTGGCAGGAATGGCAGAAAGACACAAACTTCCCACACAGAACTCCCATAACCAAGAGAAAATACTATAAGACTTTGGTGGGCCTTGACCTTGAGTTTTGGAGTTGTAGTTCACCTACCTTCAGAGAGCACTGTGGACTCAAACAACGATAGATCTAGATCAAACTTGGCATGAACATTCAGTATGCCCAGATGTGAACACCTGTGGACTTTGGGGAAAATAGACCTTGACATTTGGGAGTTGCAGTTGCTGGGATTTATAGTTCACCTACAACCAAAGAGCATTCTGAATCACACCAATGACAGAATTGGGCCAAACTTCCCACATAGAACTCCCATGACCAACAGAAAATACTAGAAGGGTATTGGTGGGCATACCCGATATGCTCAAATTTGAATACTGGTGGGTTGGGGTGGGGATTGATTTCGTCATTTGGCAGTTACAGTTGCTGGGATTTATAGTTCACCTACCATCAAAGAGCATTCTGAACTCCACCAGCGATGGAATTGGACCAAACTTGGCACACAGAACTCACCAACAGAAAATACTGGAAGGGTATTGGTGGGCCTTGACCTTGAGTTTTGGAGTTGTAGTTCACCTACCTTCAGAGACTCAAACAATGATAGATCTGGACCAAACCTGGCACGAATATTCAGTATGCCCAGATGTGAACACCGGTGGACTTTGGGGAAAATAGACCTTGACATTTGGGAGTTGTAGTTGCTGGGATTTATAGTTCACTTACCATCAAAGAGCATTCTGAACCACACCAATGATTGGATTGGGCCAAACGTCCCTCATAGAACCTTCATGACCGTCAGAACTCAAATACCGAGCCTGGCCCCTGCATTTAACCACTGAATATTTTAATCTAGTTTTAAATACTCTATTTTAATTGTGGAATTTGTTGTGTGTAAGTCGCCCAGAGCACTAACGTGGAGGGCGACTCAGAAATAATAAAGTCAGTCAGTCAGTCAGTCAGTCAGAAAATACTGTGTTTTCGGGTGGTCTTTGGTAACCCCTCGCGACCCCCACAGAGGTCCTGACCCCCAGGTTGAGAAACGCTGCTCTAAACCAACCTTGGTTCACTTTAAGGTTGCTATATGTCCAAAAATGACAACAAAGTAAAGTTGTCTTTTGACACGAATTTGCCTACATCTCCCTTTGAGTGGGATTCTGGGTGCTGGTGTCCAAAAGACACCCCATAACTCAGGTTGGGCCACAGTCCACTTCTTATGGGCCTCGACAATGACTTTCCTCCCCTCTTCTCTACTAGTGGGATGGGGGATTCTGGGCATTGTAGTGCCAAAGGCTCCTCCAAGCTCTGTCCAGTCCTCCTTTGGAAGGAGTGATGGCTTTCTTCTTCTTTTTCCTTTCCCTTCCATCTGCCTGGAAGCCCACCTTCTGACCGTTCTGCCCACTTCCTCCATTGGGTCCTAGCCTAGCCTTTTTCGTGACAGAAGGGCCCCTCACTCTCTAAAGCAAAACATGCAGCTGCTAGGCTGGGCCTGTCAAGGGGAGAATGGGGCCTTCATTAATCACACACGCACACCCCATTTTCCTGGCTTGCTCCTGTCCTTCTTGCAGCTGGGATGGGTCAAGCTTGGCTTTTGATGGAGAGGAACAATAGAGGCGGAGGAAGGGAAGGGTGGGGGTAAGAAGGGGGGCTCAAGCCCACCTCCCCTTCCCTCCCTCTTTCCCTTCCTCTATTCCCCAATGAGAAAGGAATTCCTGAGTCTGTCCCCCAACTCAAATGCTGAAAACCTTGAGAAGGGACCTCTACTGGTCACTGCAAGCATTACAGCTCAATAGCCACAACGCCACAGTGACCCCAAGTGGTCGGTTTAGGTACTGCCTGCTTTGTAGGAATGGGATAGTGGTAAAGTTGAAAGGTTAGAGCAGTGTTTTTCAACCTTTTTTGAGCCGCAGCACATTTTTTACATTTACAAAATCCTGGGGCACACCACTGACACAAAATGACACTCTAACACAGTAATACATATAGGTAATATGTTTTTAAGTGTATTTATACACTCGGTGTGAAACCCGGGCCTGTTTCGATGAACACAACATAGATATCCTGGCAGGAATGCCAGAAAGACACAAACTTCCCACACAGAACTCCCATAACCAAGAGAAAATACCATAAGAGTTTGGTGGGCATTGACCTTGGGTTTTGGAGTTGTAGTTCACCTATATCCAGAGAGCACTGTGGACTGAAACAATGTTGGATCAGGACCAAACTTGGCATGAATACTCAATATGCCCAAATGTGAACACAGATGGAGTTTGGGGAAAATAGACCTTGACATTTGGGAGTTACAGTCTCTGGGATTTATATTTAACACACAAACAAAGAGAATCCTGAACTCTTGCAACAATGGAATTGAACCAAACTTGGCATATTGAACTCTCATTACCAACAGAAAGTACTGAAAGGGTTTGCTTGGGAATTGACCTTGAGTTTGGAAGTTGTAGTTCACCTACACCCAGAGAGCACTGTGGACTCAAACAATGTTATGTTATGTTGTCGTTTGTTTTCTATCCAGAATCACAATGTTGGAAGGAGGCTCACCACTTTAAGATCCCTAAAACAGGCATGAAAAAACTTTGGCCCTCTGGGTGCTTTGGACTTCAACTCCCACCATTCCTAACAGCCTGAGGCCCTTTCCTGCTTAAGTGGCTGAGGGGGGGAAAGGAAAAGGGCCTGAGGCTGCTAGGAATGGTGAGAGTTGGAGTCCAAAACACCAAGTGACCCGTGCGGACGCCACTGCGCAGACTCGCCCCAAAGCAAAGCAAGGCAAAACAGAAACTGGGTGTTGTCCGTATCTTTATTTAATGTGTTTTTCCTAATATATGTGTTTTAGTAATCTTATGTTTTTATTCAGGTATTTTAACTACGTTGAACCTTGCTTTGAAGAAAGGCAGGTTCACAATAATAATAATAATAATAATGGGTTGTTGTAGGGTTTTTTGGGCTCTATGGCTATGTTCTAGAAGCATTCTCTCCTGACGTTTCACCTGCATCTGTGGCAGGCATCCTCAGAGGTTGTGAGGATGTTTGTCACAGATGCAGGCGAAATGTCAGGAGAGAATGCTTCTGGAACATGGCCATACAGCCCAAAAAACCCACAACAACCCAGTGATTCCAGCCATGAAAGCCTTCAACAACAACAACAACAATTACACTGGACTCTCAGTTAACTGGAACTCAAGCAACCAGACCTCTCAAGCAGTGGTGAAAAATGGGGGGAAATCATACTTTAATCAAAAAATTAAAATAGAGTCAATTTTCAGAGAAATACCCAATTGTCTTTGTCTTTATTTGCTTTCAATTACTGTATTTTAATATTAATATCAAGACAATACAGAATTTATGATACAATCTTTGCACAATCCTAAATATACACCGGGCCAACTATGTGACAAATGTTGCTGTCCTTGAGCAAGCAGGGATCACCGGCGTTGAGGCCATGCTATTGAGAACACAGCTGCGCTGGGCAGGGCACGTCTCTAGGATGGAGGACCACCGCCTCCCAAAGATACTACTCTATGGTGAACTCGCCATGGGTCAGCGCAAGAGAGGCGCCCCCAAAAAGAGATATAAGGACTCCCTGAAACAACATCTCAGGCTCGGCCAGATTGATCACCAACAATGATCAACACTGTCCCCCGAGATCACTACGCTCCGAGGATGCTAATTTGTTAGAGATACCCTCGGCGAAATCGGCTAAACTGACATCTACTCGCCGGAGGGCGTTCTCCGTTATAGCTCCTACGCTGTGGAACGCCCTCCCGGCTGGAACGCGGGCTATAAAGGACCTGCTCCCGTTTAGACGCTCCTGCAAAACTTATTTGTTTAAGCAGGCCTTCGGTGAGTAGGTCCTGCCCATGTTCCGCTTTAGCCGCTGTCCTGGGGTGTCACGCTATCTAATTTCTGAACTGTACCTGGGGTTTTGTATTTTGCTGTTTTAACTGTTTAATTGTCTTAGATGTTTTATCGCATTGCTTGTGTGTAGTTGTACCTTCGGTTCCTGTGAGCCGCCGCGAGCCTCAGGGAGTCGGCGGCATAGAAACCCGAATAATAAATAAAATAATAAATAAATAAATGGTCCACCCTGGCCTCACATCGGGAGGCATGGAGATGCACTATCCACAATGCTGCGGCCTCTTTTGAGAAGACATGCTGAACGAGTCTCGAAGAGAAACGACAACGCAGAAAGAACCACAACTTGGAAACTACATCACCCAAGGAGACTTTCTGCTGTGCTTTCTGCAACCGAACTTGCCTATCTCAGATTGGCCTTTTTAGTCATCAACGCGCTTGTAAAAAGCGTGGGATGAGTCCTTCCTAAGAATCTTTGTTCACGAAGTAATGCCGAGAGAGAGATAGTTTGGGATATAGAATTAGGCCTATTTTCAATAGAAACTTTGAAGTAGCCAGAAACTACATTTACCGAGGATCTAGGAATCCCAATAATAACAATAACAACACCACTTATTCTATACAGAGGCTGGATAGCCAACTGTTGGGTGTGCTTTGAATGCAATTTTCCTGCTTCTTGGCAGGGGATTGGACTGGATGGCCCATGAGGTCTCTTCCAACTCTATGGTTCTATGGTTCTATGATTTTAACAACAAATGGGACTTTGAAAAAGGAGATAGAGGGCCTGATTCTGGCAGCCCAAGAACAAAAATGTCTGAACATCCATGTTTTCAGGTTGGAACAGAAGGATTGAAGGGTGGGGGCTACTCTAACCTCTTTTGGGAGGGTATTCCAGAGCCGAGGGGCCACCACATAAAAGCCCCCCCCCCTCTCTCATTCCCACCAACTGTGCTTGAGACAGTGGTGGGACCAAGAGAAGGGCCTCCCCTGTTACATAAGAACATAAGAACATAAGAAGAGCCATGCTGAATCGGACCTCAGCCCATCTAGTCCAGCATTCTGTATCACACAGTGGCCCCCAGTTGTTGATCTGGGTCATAGAAAGAGATGCGGTCTTGAAGATAGGTTGGACCCAAAGTGTATAGGGCTTTATAGGTAATCACCTGCACCTTGAATTGAGCCCAAAAACTTGTCGGAAGCCAGTGGAGCTGCTTCAGCAGGGCAGTCGTATGTTCCCTGTAGGTAGCTTCAGTTAGTAATCTGGAAGCCGACATTTGTACTAGCTGCAGTTTCTGAACCGTCTTCAAAGGCAGCCCCACGTAGAGTGCATTGCAGTAGTCTATTCTGGGTGTAACTAAGGCGTAGACAAGTCAGGTTTTTCAAGGTACGGTTGCAGCTGCCGCACAAGTTTTAACTGTGCGAAAACCCTCCCACCGCCGATACCCAAGCCTCAAACGTCAGCACTGAGTCCAGGAAGACCCTAAGACTGTTGACCTGTGTCCTCAGTGGGAGTGGAATCCTGTTGAGCACAGGTTGCCACCTTATACCCTGATCGGCCTTGAGACGGTGGTGGGACCAAGAGAAGGGCCTCCCCTGTCGATCTCAGAGCCCGTGCTGGTTCGTAGAAAGAGACGCGGCCTTGAAGCTAATTGACAATACAGTTACAATGTATAGAAAAACCAGAGACAAAGTTAAAAACTTGGCAAACTTGGAGTGCCTCTGGTGTTATAAGAAGGCCCTCCATTGTGCATGTGGCTCAGGCCACATTGTAGTAAGTGGTCTGTGGTCTGCTCTTCTCCACACTTACACGTCACGGACTCCACTTTGTAACCCCATTTGTGAAAGTTGGCTCTGCATCTCATGGTGCCAGAGTGCGGCCTGTTCAGCGCCTTCCAAGTCGCCCAGTCTTCTGTGTGCTCAGGGGGGAGTTTCTCATCTGGTATCAGCCATGCTTCCAGATTTTAGCCTGCCACTTTTGGACTCTCGCTTGCTGAGGTGTTCCTGTGAGTATATCTGTAGAACAAATTGAAACTTAATCCAGAAAAGACAGAGGTACTCCTGGCCAGTCGCAAGGCCGAACAGGGCATAGGGTTACAGTCTGTGCTTGACAGGGTTACACTCCCCCTGAAGACGCAGTTTTGCAGTCTGGGAGTGATCCTGGACTCATCGCTGAGCCTGGAGCCCCAGGTCTAAGCGGTGGATGGCAGAGCTTTTGCACAGCTAAAGCTTGTGCGCCAGCTGCGCCCGTACCTTGGGAAGTCTGACTTGGCCACGGTAGTCTATGCTCTGGTTACATCTTGAATAGACTACTGCAATGCTCTCTACCTGGGGTTGCCTCTGAAGACTGCTCAGAAACTGCAATTAGTCCAACGCTCAGCAGCCAGGTTACTAACAGGAGCGGGGTACAGGGAGCATACAACTCCCTTGTTGTGCCAGCTCCACTGGCTGCCAATTAGTTTCCGAGCAGAATTCAAAGTGCTGGTTTTAACCTACAAAACCCTATACGGTTCTGGCCCAGTTCACTTGTCCAAACAAATTCTCCCCTATGAACCATCAAGGACATTAAGATCCTCCGGAGAGGCCCTGCTCTCGATCCTGCCATCTTCTCAAGTGCGTCTGGTGGGGACGAGAGACAGGGCCTTCTCTGTTGTGGCCCCTCGGCTGTGGAACTCCCTTCCAAGCGATGTGAGACCTGCCCCCTCCTTGTTGTCCTTCAGGAGGCGAGTGAAGACTTGGATGTGGAACGAGGCCTTCCCAGAATAAGCTGAGATTGACTTTAATCTGAATTGGGTGACCACTTTTTTAGACCGAGCTGAATGTGTTTTTAATGGCAATATGGCTTTTATGTATCTCTGTTTTTATATATTTTAATATGCTGTTTTAAGATGCTTTAAATTTGTATGGCATTGAATTTTGCTGTAAGCCAGTCTGAGTCCCTCCTTGGAGGTGAGAAGGTCGGGGTACAAAAGTTTTAAATAAATAAATAATAAACATCTTTGGAAGCTATTTCTTGATCTAAGACGTTGGCTTGCTGGCTGATATCCGAACAAAGGATGGGCTGCAGGTGTCACTGCCTTGGTCCTTTCATTGCTGGCTGCTACTTCCCAACGGATCTCAGGTGGTGCAATACCGACTAAACAATATAATTTCTCTCCGAGATGTATTCCACATCAGGCATGCATATTCAGCAGCAGAGTAACCAAGCGCAAGGGCTGGTGTCTTCATTGTCTCTTTTCCACCAATTCCAAGGAAGCTTCCTGGATCTTAAACCAGTCCCTGACCGCTGTGATGGACTGGATGAGAGCCAACAAGCTGAGAATTGATCCAGACAAGACAGAGGTCCTCCTGTTCAGGCGTAAAGAGAAAACCTATTTATTGATTACAAAAGAGTGCCACCTAGGGAATGAAATTGGAACTGCAGAAGCGAATTGAGAATCTATATAAAAAATGTAATGTTCATTTGTGGGATTAAGATAACTCAAAAACTACTGGACTAATTGACACCGAATTTGGACGCAATACACCTACCAGGCCAACGAGTGACCATCACTCATAAACACACTGAGAAACACAGCAGAAGGGACTTAAAAAGCCCAAAAAAAGCAAAAAGACGTTACAGTGCATACACAAAAACAACTCTGCCAGCAAACAAACCACACAATAGCATGTCCACTCTCTCTTCCGGACTCCAGCTCCCAGCATCCCCTAGACCAGACTCTTTAGGAGAGGAGGACAATCCAAATTCACTGCTTCCAAGCTGCAAGCTTTCTTCTCCTTGGATTTATTGGAGAGCATCCCAATCGCTGCTGATTTCCAATTTCCTATTCCTGGACTGCAACTCCCAGCAATCCTCCAGATAGATAGATTATATAGCAATAGATAGCTAGGTAGATCGATTGATTGATCGATCGATCAGGAGGACTGCTGAGAGTTGCAGTCCCAAGAATAGGTCGAGAAGGAAGAAAGGGGGGGAAGGGAAAGAAAAGTTGGGGAATAGGAAGGGAAGAGGAAGAGAAGGAAGGAAGGAGAGAAGGAAAGAAAAAAGAGAAGGAAGGAAGGAGAGAAAGAAAGAAGGAGAGAAAGAAAGAAGAGGAAGGTCAGCCACAGCAATGCATCGAGGGTACAGCTAGTCTATAAAAATAAAAATGTAATGTTAGTTTGTGGGATTAACATAACTCAAAAACCACTGGACAAATTGACACCAAATTTGGACACAAGACAGCTATCAGACTTAAAAAGTAAAAAAATGCATTACAATGCATGCGCAAAACTACATATATATACATATACACAAATATATATACACACACATATATACACACAAAACACATATACACAGACTGGGTGTCAGCAACCGATGCCTGCGACCCTGGCATGGGCCGCCGGGATCCGGATCCCGACATAGACTAAAACAATCCTGCAGGCCTGAGAGTGTACTGGTCAGTGATCTTTTGGTGCCTTTGGGAGAAGGTGCAAATCTGGGGTTTGAATCCCGGAGGGGGAGCCTATAAAATCCGTTGTTGGTGGAGGGGAAATCACTTTCGAGTTTGCATTTGTTCGTATCCCATAGTAAAGGTGTAGTAACGGACCAGCTTGTCTGTGTGGTTATTTGCGCCTTGCTCTGGTGAGCTGACACTGGGCTACAGCAAGGCGTGGCAGGGGACGGCTAGTCTATATAAATAAAAATGTAAAGTTTGTGGAATTAACATAACTCAAAAACCACTGGACGAATCGACACCAAATTTGGACACAAGACACCTACCAGGCCAACGAGTGACCATCACTCATAAAAACACTGAAAAACACAGCGGAAGGGACTTAAAAAGCCAAAATAAAAAAATAAAACATACATTACAACAGTGTTTCCCAACCTTTTTTGAGCCGCGGCACCCTTTTTACATTTGAAAAATTCTGGGGCACACCACCAACCAAAATGACACAAAATGACACTCTAACGACAGCAATACATATAGTTAATATGTTTTTAAAATGTATTTATACACTCACTGTGAAACCTGGGCCTGTTTTGATGAACTCAACATAGATATCCTGGCAGGAATGCAGAAAGACACAAACTTCCCACACAGAACTCCCATAACTCCCATAATACTAAGAGTTTGGTGGGCATTGACCTTGAGTTTTGGAGTTGTAGTTCACCTCTATCCAGAGAGCACTGTGGACTCAAACAATGTTGGATCAGGACCAAACTTGGCATGAATACTCAATATGCCCAAATATGAATGCAGATGGAGTTCATGGGAAATAGACCTTGACATTTGGGAGTTGTAGTTGCTGGGATTTATAGTTCCCCTACAATCAAAGAGCATTCTGAACCCCACCAATGATAGAACTGGGCCAAACTTCCCACACAGAACCCCCAGAGGCAAGAGGAGGTCTCTACTTTGGGAAAGGGAGGCAGGCCTTCCCAATGCATCGATAGGGAGAGACCAAGTAGACAACGAGTGTTTGTAATTTTGTGCCTTTATAGAGGTAGGTTTCCTAGGATTTTTATACTTCGACACACTAGACTCCCCCCCCCCCCCGGTGGTTCCAATTTCCCAAGGCACACCTGATGATCGCTCACAGCACACTAGTGTGCCCCGGCACACTGGTTGGGAAACACTGCATTACAACACATGCACAAAACCACATATATACACATACACACAAATATATACACACACTAAACACATATACGCAGACTGGGCCACAGCAACGTGTGGCAGGAGACGGCTAGTAAAACATAAATAGAGATGGGGTTTTTTTAAATTAAAAAAATGACTTTTTAAACATACTTGTGCACTTTTTCCATGTGTATTTATTCCTCAAGGTGATGAAGGAACCCGCCATAGAGACAAATACAAGTCTATAAATTTGGAGTTGGAGAATAAAAGAAAGAAAAAAAGAAAGGGAAAAGAAACGCTCCCACAATCATCAAGTCCTCTTGAATATATTAATTCTTCCGGCGGCCTCTCTGCAAACATAGCCTCCCTTTGTACACACCGGAATGTCAAGATGGATTCATTTTAGATATTATTTCTGAGCTGGGAAGATATCACCCGGGCCTCAAAGGTGGATAGGCAGGCAAATAAGCCAAATATTTAATTTCCCCTCTTCCTCAATGATGGGTACACCCCCCCCCCTTTTCTTTGGTATCCCCAATGCAATGGAGAGAAAAAAATAGGCCCTGAAAAGAGAGTATTTTTTCCTTCTCCCCATAGGCCTCGCATTCTTACCCCCCCCTCCCCTTTCCGAATTTTTACATCTCTATTCACGACCATCACCACACCCCACAGGGAGGTGTTCCTATCTGGCCATCGCCCTGGGCAACAGCAACGGTAACCATGACAACCTGTTGCCCGGCGACAGAAAGCTCACGGTGCCAAGAAAGATGCCCTGACCCCCATCTCCCTCTCTAAGTGGGTTTGGGGGTGGGTGGGTGGGTGGGGGGATAATAAGATATGGAGATGGTGGGTGGGCTTCTTTTTTTTGTTTTTCTAGTTGTCCATCATCTCAACCCAATTGGGGGAAATTAGGGGTCCTTTAGGGACAAACCCACAAAAATGCAAGAATTGGGGAGGATGGAGTGGTACCCAAGATGCTGCGGTTCTTTAGGAGACGGACAGATGGAATTGGGTTTTTTTAATTAAAAAAATACTAATTATGCTTAATTCTGTTTTAATATTTGTATATATTTTTAATTGTGTTGTGATGTTTTTAATATTAGCTGCT
Organism: Anolis apletophallus; assembly: GCA_030556195.1. Lineage (NCBI taxonomy): Eukaryota > Metazoa > Chordata > Lepidosauria > Squamata > Anolidae > Anolis > Anolis apletophallus. Next base: position 147,162,652 of record JARBWK010000008.1, on the reverse strand, counting down.
TTGAGTCTCCTTGCAGAGAGAAAAAGCGGGATATAAATAAACATAAACATAACAACAACAACAACAACAACTGGAGAAATTCAATTCGATGAGAAGCATGAACAATAAAGTACCCCTATATACTAAATCGGATGGGCAGAAGGAATCTGGGGGTGCGTCTACACTAGGCCTGGGCAAACTTCGGACCTCCAGATGTTTTGGACTACAACTCCCACAATTCCTAACAGCCGGCAGGCTGTTAGGAATTGTGGGAGTTGTAGTCCAAAACACCTGGAGGGCCGAAGTTTGCCCAGGCCTGGTCTACACTGTAAAATCTTTGGGGACAGGATAACCTTTTACATCAACGTTTATCAACCTGGGGGTCGGGACATCTAGGGCAGGAGTCACAAAGGGGTGTCAGAGGGGTCGCCAAAGACCATCAGAAAAGGGGTTCTGTGTAGAAGGTTTGGCCCAATTCTATTGTTGGTGGGGTTCAGAATTCTCTTTGATTGTAGCTGAACTACAAATCCCAGCAACTACAACTCCCAAATGTCAAGGTCTATTTCCCCCAAACTCCACCAATGTTCACATTTGGGCATATTGAGTATCCATGCCAAGTTTGGTCCCGATCCATTACTGTTTGAGTCCACAGTGCTCTCTGGATGTAGGTGAACTACAACTCCAAAACTCAAGGCCAATGCCCACCAAACCCTTCCAGTATTATCTGTTGGTCATGGGAGTTCTGTGTGCCAAGATGGGTTCAATTCCATTGTTGGTGGAGTTTAGAATGCTCTTCGGTTGTAGGTGAACTATACATCCCAGAAACTACAACTTCCAAATGTCAAGGTCTATTTTCCCCAAACTCCTTCAGTGTTCACATCTGGGCATATTGAGTATTTGTGCCAAGTTTCATCCAGATCCATCATTGTTTGAGTCCACAGTGTTCTCTGGATGTAGATGAACTACAACTCCAAAACTCAAGGCCAATGCCCACCAAACCCTTCTAGTATTATCTGTTGGTCATGGGAGTTCAGTGTGCCAAGATGGGTTCAATTCCATTGTTGGTGGAGTTCAGAATGCTCTTTGGTTGTAGGTGAACTATACATCCAAGAAACTGCAACTCCGAAATGACGAAATTTCCCAAATGTCAAGGTCTATTTTCCCCAAACGCCACCAATGTTCACATTTGGGCATATTGAGTATACACCCCAACCCCACCAGTATTCAAATTTTGTCATATCGGGTATCTGTGTCAAGTTTGGTCCAGTGAAGGAAAATACATCCTGCATATCAGATATTTACACGACGATTCATAACAAGAGCAAAATGACAGTTATGAAGTAGCAACAAAAATAATTATATGGTTGGGGTCACCACAACCTGAGGAACTCTTAATAGAGGTTGCGGCATTAGGAAGGGTGTTTTTATGCTGTTTTATATTTTACTGTTCTGTTTTTAACTCTATGTGGACTGGGCATGGCTCCATGTAAGCCGCCCCGAGTCCCTTCGGGGAAATGGAGACAGGGAGTGGAAAAATAAAGTTATTATTATTATTTATATTATTATAAGGTTGAGAAACACTGATCTACACTGTAGAATTAATCCAATTTGATACCACTTGAATCCATATATCAATACATTTGAGGATCTTAGGGTACTTCTATTTGCAGTGTAGAATTAATGCAGTTTGACCCCACTTGATCTGCCATGGCTCAATGCTATGGAACTATAGCAGCTGTAGTTTTGCAAGCCTCCTCTGTGAAACTGTAAGCGGGGCCAGATGGGTTTCCGTATCCGCGGTTCAGAGGAACGCAGTTTCGGCCTCCTCGGGATGCTGTAAGAGTATCCCGGGCGAGCCAGCAGTGATCTGCAGCTTGGGGAAAGAAAGGTTCATGCTTGGAGAGAGTTGGAGACAATAGAGCAGTGTTTTTCGGCCTTTTTTGAGCCGCGGCATATTTTTTACATTTACAAAATTTTGGGGCACACCACCAACCAAAATGACACTCTAACACAGTAATACATATCGTTAATATGTTTTTAAATGTATTTATCCCCTCAGTATGAAACCTGGGCCTGTTTCGGTGAACACAACATAGATATCCTAGTAGGAATGGCAGAAACACACACACAAAGATCTCGCTCAACAGCTGGGAGTTATAGTCCACCTGCAATCAAAGAGCACTCTGAACTCCAACAATGATGGAATGGAATCAAACTTCCCACACAGAACTCCCATAACCAAGAGAAAATACTATAAGAGTTTCGACCTTGAGTTTTGGAGTTGTAGTTCACCTATATCCAGAGAGCACTGTGGACTCAAACAATGTTGGATCAGGACCAAACTTGGCATGAATACTCAATATGCCCAAATGTGAACACAGATGGAGTTTGGGGAAAGAGTTTGGTGGGTATCGACCTTGAGTTTTGGAGTTGTAGTTCACCTATATTCAGAGAGCACTGTGGACTCAAACAATGTTGGATCAGGACCAAACTTGGCATGAATACTCCATATGCCCAACTGTGAACAGAGATGGAGTTTGGGGGAAATAGACCTTGACATTTGGGAGTTACAGTTTCTGGGTGTTTATAGTTAACACAAAATCAAAGAGCATCATGAACTCTTGCAACAATGGAATTGAACCAAACTTGGCAAATTGAACTCTCATTAGCAACAGAAAGTATTGAAAGGGTTTGCTTGGGAATTGGCCTTGAGTTTGGAAGTTGTAGTTCACCTACACCCAGAGAGCACTGTGGACTCAAACAATGTTACACGCTCACGCTGCCCCCTCGGATCAAAATGGCGGCAGTGTGAGCAAAGCGAGGCAAAGCGAGCAGAGCGAGGCTGGGAAGAAGGGAGCCTGAGTGGAGAAAAAAAAGTGTTCGGCAGGAGGGGGAAGAAAGTGTATTGGAGGTTCCAATTTCCCACGGCACACCTGATGATCGCTCACGGCACACTGGTTGGGAAACACTGCAGTAGAGGACACAATGTATCACTATGGAGAGGGAAAAGTTGCAATTAAATTATTCTTTTGGGGGGGATTTGTTACAATGTTAGGGTCAGGGGAAGAAACCAAGGTAAAGAATGACTGTCGGTTGAAGCTGCTGTTGTAGCCACACTCCCAACAATGCTTGGCCCAATAGGACATCCAGGAACTGCGGAACTCCTTGCTGCAGGTCACATTAACTTGGTTGTTCGCCCTCACCATCAAATTCCTCCCAACAAATGCCCACCCAACCGATTTAAAAGCCTCAAAAGAAGGAGAGTTCCCCAGTTTCCAAGGCAGTCGAGTTCAGTGTCAATCAGTCCTTACAGTCAATAGGTTCTCCCTAATGTTCAGGCGGAATCTCTCTCCTTGTCACTCGAATCCGGTGTTTTCTGCCGAGAGAAGGCTCGCTCATTCTCCTACCTTTCTCCCTGACATCTCGTCAGGTATTTCAAGGCAGCGCTCACGTCCCCTTCTCAGTCTCACCAAGCTAAATATATCCAGTTGTCTGAGTCATTCCTTCCTCATAAGGCTTGGTTTCTACTTCTTTACTCACCCTTTTACTCACCTCTTTGAATTGTGTTGGATTATTATTCCAGGTGAGGTCTGGCCATAGCAAAAGAGAGGGGGGGGAAGATTGGGTTGCTGTGACTTTTGCGGGCTGTATGGCCATGTTCTGGTAGCATTCTCTCCTGACATTTCGCCGGCATCGATTGTCAACATCTTCAGAGGAAGTGCAGTGTGTGTGTGTGTGTGTTCGCAGGGCCAGACTAAGGTAATTTAAAATGGTAAACGATCACTATTTTGCTGCCCCCTTGCTCTCCGGCCTCGAGGAGAGTGCGCATGCGTGCTGGGTGCGCATGCGCGGGGCCAGCTAGTTCCACGTATGCGCCATTGCTGCAGAGGGACTCCAGCTGGACCGAGACGGCAATCGCCCTAAGCGAGGCCAAAAAGGAGGAACTTTTTGCAGCCGGGACGGAGCCTCTCACCTCTGGCTGCAAGACGTTTCTCCTTTTCGGCCTCGTTTCGGACAATTGGCATCTCGGTCCAGCTGGAGTTCCTCCGCAGCAATGGCGCATGTGCGGAAGCTGGCAACTGGATGTGCCCCTGACCACGTGGCGCCCTAAGCAGGCGCTTATTTTACTTACCGTTAAATTCGCCCCTGTGTGTGTGTGTAATGTCCAGGGTGGGAGTAAGAACTCTTGCCTGTTTGAAGCAGGTGTAGATGTTGCAATTAACCAGCTTGATTAGCATTGATACTCACTGGTATCCCCATATTAAAACTACATTCTTAATGGCTGGCCAGCATGCGAAGATAGCACACCAAATGGCCCTTTTTCTACATAAAGCAATGCATCTGAGATATTTTAAATTATCTTTTAACTTAATCAAGTTTTAATCGTGTTTTAATGTACGTTCACTATTACAGGAGTTTTAGGACAGTGATTAATATCTACTTGTGTATTTTCCTGTTTTTGTCTTTTACTGTTGATATGGTCAGTGGACTAATCAATTAACTTTACTCATTGAGTAGTAGGCCTGGTCAAGTTCATCGGAATGCTTCTAAATTTGGCATGAATTCAGAATAAATTCACTTTTGAAGCGGTTTTGAAGCGATGTAAGCAACCTGGAAGTGAATTTGCCATTTTGAAGCCAACGCCACCATTTTCGGAAAGGGTTTGGCGGGTTTCCCTTCCCTGGCCTTCCCTTCCGTGTGTGGCTGTCTGTCCCTCTGTGTTAGACCTAATGCGGAGGGGAAGACATCGGTGTCCAGATGTTTCAGATGTGTTTCCCTCCCAGATGTGTTTCCCTCCCAGTCTTTAACCCAGTTTGGACGCAGATGTCTTTCTCTCCCTAGGCATTTGGCATCCAAACTGGGTGTCTTTCTTACTGCACATGCGTGTCTGCCATTAGCGAAGCCATTCCGAAATTTCGGAATTAATCCGAAACAATTTCAAAATTGGCATTCAGATTCAAAGCGCCAGCACCCCCTACATCCGGAACGAGTTTTGAACCATTTTTTGGGGGGATCAACCAGGCCTATTGAGCAGCCTTGCAGCGACAAAGTCAATCAGTGAGGGTATCTGCATAGAGGTAGCCTGGGCTTTGATGCCTGAAGGCACCCTCTATTTGGAAGGTGTTAACGGGCACTGCAATGTGTTGTCAAAGGCTTTCATGGCCAGAATCACTGGATTGCTGTGAGGTTTTTGGTCTGAAACATGGCCAAACAGCCCAAAAAACTCAAAGCAACCCTGGCACTTGATTGTTTGTCTGGAGTTCCCCTGTTTCTGAGTGGTGTTCCAGAGTGCTGTCTATGCGGATACATATTACAGGAGCTTGGGCATCCCGCCCAAGACCCGAAAAATAAGCTTTAAAAGGATGGACGAACTATATGGCCCTGGGGGTCGCGTTACAGCCTTCCCATAAAGGAAAAACCTGGAGAATCTTTAAGCAACGAGTCCAGGAATCCAGATGGGTGAACTTAAAACAGGTTTATTTATTACAACCAGTAGAAAACCAACCTGTGGCCTAAAAAGCTTGAAGGGGGTTGCAAAAGTGTCCTTAAACAGAGGGGTTGCTTTCACTTGCCTTAAGCAGCGTGAAGGTGTCTCTCTTAAGTCCAGATTTTCCTGTAGCTCCTCAAAAGGTCCTATGGTGCACGAAGTCCTTTGGTCCCCAAAGAAACAGCCTCTGATGAAGGCTTGGTCCTTCCTATTGCTGAATTCCTTGGTTTTGAGAGCGGTGGAAGGCTATACGTAAACCGAAGTGCCTTGCCTGAGCCTGGCTCCAGACTTCGGCCTGCTTTGTCCATGTACTCTGCTGGAAGTGAGGTCAGAAGGGACGTCCTGCCCTCAGGTAAACTCCGGTAAAAGGTGGAGTTGAGGGCGGGTCAACAGGTAGGAGCCAGGATGCTGCCCCTCCCCTGTGGTGAGCACATGGCAGAACAAAGGAGCACATGGCCAACAAAGAGGATGTAGAACAAAGGGCCCATGCAGGTACCTGGCAAACCAAATGCAGATAAATACAGCCCCCTAGGGGGCATCACAGGAGCTGTCTTCATAGATCTGTCAGCCACTTATGATACTCATTGCCTCCTCCTGAAAAATAATGTATAATATCACAAAGGACTAATATTTCACCTGCTTCATAGGAAATCTGCTACAAAACAGGAGCTTTTTTGTTGAGTTCCAGGGCCAGAGAAGCAGATGCCGGAAATCCTGGAGCAAATGCACTGCCCCACTGGGGCACAAGTCGTAAAAGAATGCATAGTTTCATCTATGAGGATCGACTGAAACGATCGACTGACACACTCTGACACAAGCCAATAAAGGTGGTCCCAGTGGTGATTGGCACACTGGGTACAGTACCTAAAGACCTTGGCCAGCACTTAAAAACAATTGGCGCTGACAATATCACCACCTGTCAGCTGCAAAAGGCCACCCTACTCGGATCTGCATGCATTATTTGCCGATACATGACACAGTCCTAGACACTTGGGAAATGTCCAATGTGTGACCAAATACAAAAGCCAGCAGAGTGATCTTGTTTGCTGTGGACTCATCTTGTTGGGTATATAATAATAATAATAATTATTATTATTATTTAAAGATTGAACTGCAAAGATTCTGACACAAGCCAGTAAAGGTGGTCCCAGTGGTGATTGGCACACTGGGTGCAGTCAAAACACACTGGAACTAATGAAAGATATCAAAAGGTATAATCTTATGAACATTAATATCATATCAATACACATGCAAGATGTAGTACATAGGGAAAGTTACAAATAACACATCACAACTCTACAATAGAGAATATAGGCACGCCACAGTACTCTTGGTGAGATGGGACTCACAGATGGAACTAGGTAGAGTACCTCGTAGACGTAACCAAAACCCGGAAATAAATGCTCAGTCCGAGGAGAAGGGGTAATCCACGGGTAAGGGGTGAAAAGACCAAAGTAAATAATCCAGCCATGTGCGTCCACCGCGTTGTAGAACCGGCCGCGCAGTTGCGCTAAGAGCCGGGGGGAGTTTGCAAAGAGAGCAGAGCAAAAAAAGCCGCGGCGAGATGCGCCGGGGCTCCTCCCTGGGTGAACTCGGCGTTTCCAGGAACCGAACGCTGCCCGGCCGCACCAATGCGCTAAAAGCCGGTGAAGGAGGGCTGGTTACGGAGGAGGCGCTGAGGGTGGAAGAGGTATAGAGCTCCAAATGGAGGGACGCAGGGCACACTGCGACGGATGAAGTGTGCGGCCTGTTCCGTTTCGCCGTTATGGCTTCTTCAAGCGGTAATGTGCAATTTAAGCATTAGCGCGTCACAGGAAAGGCATAATCATGCACAGGTAAATCTAGGCATTCCTTTGCCTGTGGACCCAAGGGTGCAGTGCCTCAAGACCTTGGCCTGCACTTAAACACAATCGGCGCTGACAAAATCACCAT